>JBCJKH010045010.1:0-45734 GCA_039877255.1 Loriculus beryllinus
TTTGTTTGTTTGTATTTTATTGATTTACACATATATAATGGGTTGCTGGAATTTACTCTTAGTCTGATGTGGGATGTGGTCCATGGCCTTGGGAGGAGGATGGTCCTTTTGCTGTGCTCCGGTCACCTCAAGCAGCAGTGGACCTGACAACCAGGAAACTTGTGTGGAGCTCCACTGAGCTACAGACCTGCTATGTGACCTCCAGGAGCTGGCTTCCTCCCCTCCTGGGATTGCAGACTAGGGGAGGGATGGGAGCATACACATCACAAACAGAAAACACCCCATCTATCAGAAAGGAGGGACTAAAGGGCCATCACTTGAACTTCCCATCCCCAGGGCAAAACAATCCCTGAGATCCTGTTCATAGGAGATACCCACAGCACAACCACCACACAGCTGCACTGCAGGGACAGGAAAAGTCTGCTAAGAGGCCTCTGGCAACATCACCAGTACAGCAAGGTCCAAGGCCACTAATGCTTGCCAGAAAGAAGCATATTGTGGCACTCCAAGAAACCAAAATGCTGGGGACACTGAACTACAGCCACAATACAGCCCTGTCACATACCAAGAACCACAATTAGGCAACAAACTTGATGCAGTTGGATGACCACTGTGGTGGAGAAGAACTAGAGAGAAGGCCAAAATCCTGCCCATCCCTCTTTCCTCCCTCATCTTTTCCCTTCCTCGATGCACCATTCACTTAGGTGAGCAGCCTGTGACCACAAGATGTAGGTGGTCAAGAGCAGGATTTGATTCAGCAATCAACCCCATTGCTGAGGTGCACCTTTTCTTCTGAGGGAGTTGCCAACCCACTGGGAAAGTTTGCCCATGAGAGAGACTTTGCATGAGCTCTACTTGCACGTTTCCAGTTCCTAGCTCTTGGCAGAGGGGAGGACACAAGCAGAGCACTTTGACAGACCCATCGGACAGGCCAGAGACTTCCCAACAGCACTACTCAAGGATATGACCTACTTTTGTACCACAGGTCAGGTCCCAGCTACTTGACCGCAATCTCGCTAACAGTTTCTTCCTGTGGGATTGGATACAACCAAGAACAAACCGTCCTAAAGCCAGAGGCAACTTGTTCTCAAGGGACAAACCAACTGCAATGGGAACACCCCAAGGCAGCAAGTTCACCAGAGTAATACACGCTTGTCCTTCCAAGAGAGAGACAGGAGCCAGGCTTTGTACCCTATTTGATCACCCCTGTTTCTCTGTTCCCTCCTCCACAAGTCTTCTTTTTCCAGCCTTGTGGAGGTGTAAGAGATCTTTTCATACACATTAGATTGCAGAAAGCTCTGCCTTCTTACACTGAACTACCACACTCTTGAGAGCAACTCCACAACAAGAGTTGCAGGACTAGGACACCAAAAGAGCCACAGGAGAGCTGCACTGTTGGCCACAGTGGACAGTGTCAGAACAGAGCTCCTAGGGTGAAGTTTCATTGTACACTGGGGCTGGAGGCATTTCAGGCTTTTCCAGTGACTTTCAAAACTGCAGATGTCTTATAAGTCCCCACTATTTCAGACTTGCTTCCTACCCCTTATGCACCCATTCACTTTACCTCTTTGTAGATCTTTCCTTTCTCCAGCTGGTTTATTTTGTCCCACTGCAGTGAGCCATTATCATCCAGTTTTCTAAAAGGTCTGGAAAAAAAGGGGGAAAACATCAACTCCTTTTGATTTTTGGCAACTGTCACCCAGCAACCACAACATTTGAACTGGAAAACTTTTCTACCTATGTAACAACTCCTAATAAAAGAATGAGAAGTGCCCTTCTGGGCCTTCTACACTACTTTCTCAGGGGAAGAGAAAGTGTAAAGGGAAATACCTTTTCAAAATGTTTCCATTGATTGTAACCATTCCATGGCAATATCCCTAACAACCCTTCTTGCTTTCTAGATACAGAGAAGAGGGGAAAAAAGAATCATAATTACTGTCTCTGAAATGCTGAGGCCAAGAAGTCTTGCCACAAAACACTCTGTCCTGTTACAGTCTGGCTACACCTCAGCCCAACAAGGACTGCTGTTCCTGAGGGCTTGTCTAATTACTTTCCACTTGGACAGAAGCAGCAAACCAAGGCTTAAGTTACTTGACCCCTATAAACATCCATGCTCGATAGGCACATTGGTCCTTTTTGGTGTTAGAGTTCCAAACTAAGAGCTCCAGGATCAAAAGCCTTGGTATGAAGCTGCTCCTGCTGCAAGCAGAGATAATCTCATCCAGAGGTATGATCCTGAGCTGCCCTAGGGCAGAAGGAATCCAGCCTACCACCATGAATGCTACAGAGTACCTGGGCAAGGGGCTCCAAAACCATGAGTGGTCTCTAGTGCACACCTGCCCTTTCCCTCAGAGAAAACTTGCCACAGTTCACTACAGCTCACCATCAGGAGGCTCCCCTCACCTTGGGTGTTTGTGCCATGCCATTCCACTGGCCCATTACATGAGTGGACCTTAGGCACCATGCAGGTGTAAGGTTTTATCTCCTAGAAGAGCAGATCATCATTGCTCCAGGCTACATTTGTAAGACACTTCACCTACATCCCATGAAGAAAATCCTTACGAGGTCAGCACAGCTTATAAAGCCAGTTTGTAGTTTACTCCCATTTATGCTAGTGGCCTGGGAAATGGGGAAGAAAATACATAAATAGGAAAGACTAGACCTCTCCCTGAAGGGCAGTAAATCCTGGTCAGTCATAAGTTAAGGCAGCAAAGCAGACATAAGCTCCCAAAGCAAATACTCCGAAGATCAAAGCGAGGACAGCAGCTTGCCTATCAGCTAGTCCCTTGGCAGCGCTTAATTGATCACAAAACCCAGACACCATGTACATAGGCTTCTAGAGCTCCCAATTACCAACAGCATGTATGCAGTAACTAAAATAATAGAAAGAATGAAACAAACAGACCCACACAGATATTTGCTGTGGGGAACAGGAAAAGGAAAGATTTTGGCACATTCTCAAGACCTAGAGGCACGAAATGGCCAGCTCCCATACACAGCATTCCACTCTTCTTTCTAAAGATTTAAGTATATTATTACCCTAAAAATCTCAGTAAGTTAAGCACAGACAATGACAAAACTGATGACAGACAATTTTAGAAACATGCTTTCTGCCTTGCACTACTCACTCCAGCTACTTATTCCCAGACTGGTCAGTTTTCATCTCCTCAAAGCGTATCAGAGATGACAGTGGAAACGGAAAGTAAAAGGAAAGGGGCCCAAAACCCCAGCCCCCCGTGCAGCAGGGCAGTGTTTCCCCAGGACACGTACTTCCGCCGATCAGTGAAGAAGTTGGGCTTGTCAGCTTGCACGATGACCATGTCAAATAAGTCCCGCCAGTTCTTGCCAACCATGTGTTTCATTCCTTTGTCCCTAAGGGCAAAGGAACAGCAAAGTTAACAGATCCAGAACTCTTTTCCACCTAACACTGCATTATTACACTCTAATTTCAGTAACAAAGAAAGCACAGATGGCAGGGGGTTGGAACTGGATGATCTTAAGGTCCCTTCCAACCCAAACCATTCTATGATTCTATGATTTGTGACTCCCCCAAGGGTCTCATTGCACAGAGTGTTCATGTAGCACTTCGACTGTTTCACGCTGTCTCACCCTTTCTCCTCTACCTTGGGAAGTCCAGAGAAACCTGTGATGCAGCAAAAGCTGCTAGAGGTAATGGCAGCTGTCAGCTCTGTAGCACTGTGGCCAGCCACAGCCTTGTATCTTCTTCAAAAATGTGAGAGTCAATGATGTGGAGACCGCTGTGGGGTTCAGCATCCACCACAACTGGTTCCCACACAGCACCCTCGTGAGTACTGCCGCAAAAACCTCTAGCATACAACTTCCAGATGCTCACAGGAGAGACCACACAACTTCTTGCTGTGGTGACCCACTGATGTGCAGTAATGGTACTCACACAAAGCTAAAGGGACTGTTTGTAATGAGGAAGAGTTTCTTCTTGTGGTTCACCAGTCGGTTTAGCACAGCATAGATTTCATCCCCGTGCAGAATATACTGTTCTGTATCAGAATAAGGAAGACATCATCAATCAAAACTGGCAAAAATCATGACCACATGTCTTTAAAAACACAACCAAACCTAGCCCCTATATCACTAGAGATGCAAAAGGCCTGAGTTAGATCCACCTCAGGCACGTAAGTAGTGAACCACCATGGTGACAAAACGGCCTTCCTCATCTTCAATCCCACCCAGAGGGAAGAGAAAGAAAGACTGAAGAACTGAAACAGCTGGCAAAAAAGAGGGTTGATACCAAACCATCACAAGGGGCAGGCACAGCCACTCCAAGCCATGTTGCTACCAGGAGCTTTCTTTATCCTGAATGACCAGAAAGCCTTCCCAGGTGGTGCCTTTGCATGTTCACATCATGCCAGGGACCATCATCCCTCACTTACAAGGTGAGGGAAAACACAAACACAAGCAATGAGGTAACTGTTTCCTCCATTAAAATAGATCTTCCACCTGACCCTAAATACCACTTGTTTAATGCCACTCTGCCCCTCAGCTGCCTTTAAACATGCCGCAATCAAGTATTTCATTAAATTCTGCATCCCCCTAACTCCTGTTCCTGCAAGTAAGAACTACACATCTTACACAGAACGCCACACAGTATGAGACATGTCAAAATGGGTTAGGCACCAGAGCTTTGTTTAACTCACCCATATCTTTTTCAATCCATTTGTACATCACTCCTTTCACATGCACATCTCTGATAGCATCCTAAAGAAAACAGCAGCGAAAAATGTTTTAGTTTTACACAAGCCATTCCTGTTTCCCAGCATGCAAACCTATTGCCACCACTGAGGATCAAAACAGTAATGACACATGCCCTCTTCTTGCTGAATGAACAAAAGCTATGTTAAGCTCAGCAGAGGACCTTGTACAGTGCGGTTCACCAGCATAAAAAGAAGAACACAGTGGCTAGCTCAGCTGATTCAGGAGAAGAGGGAAAACCTCAAAACCTATCTATAAAAGCACAACTTCCTTCCTGCTCCTGGAAACCAGCACGTTAATGCACTGTTACCAAGGCAAAACCAAGACTGCAACTCCAAAACCATTTACTGCCCCAGAACAGTTCTGGCCCAGACACTAGCTGGCTTTTCTTCCTCCCTGTGCTTGTGGAAACTGCCAAATATAACCCAAAGGATGGGAGCATGGCCAAGGCGAACAGCAGCAGAGGAGAACATAAGTGATTCCAAAATACTTCCCACACACCAAAAGGGGCCACAGCTCCTGGCCTCAGATGGCCAGTGGGCACAGGCAAAGCAGAATCTTCCACTAGGAAGGTGAGGGGGTTTTTGCCAAAACAAAGCTGCCCACTTTTCAGGAGGGATGCCAGTTAAAACAGATATTGTCAGGGGCATCCAAATAACCTCTGTTTTCCAGGCCAGAGGCCAAAATGCAACATATTTTTGGACACACCCAAGTGAGATTCCTCCCAAGTCTCCATCCAATGGGATATGTCAGATACACAAAATGATTTTCAGAGCAGCAACACATTTAGCAGTGTTGTTCATGCAAACACTTGTTTTAATGGTACCAACTTCATCCCTGACCATTTAGACAGATAAACAAATGATGCCTTTCCCCAGGACCCTTAAATCCCATGTACACCACATGAGCTTAGGAGCTGCCCTTTCAGACTGGATTCCCACACTCACCACTGACATTGCCACTGGTCTCATGGCTGTGCTGGTGAAACCTGCTCATCACCTTAAAAATCCTTTCCTTCAAAGCTTGGAGAGAATCAGAATTTACATCCTAGATGGGGATGATGAAGGAGAGGGCGTTACCTCTTCAAAACAGTTTTAGGAGTCTTCCCACCATGGATTTCAATGGTAAAAAGGCAGAGGTCACATCTAGTTCCCTAAGGGACTGCCTTATTAGAAACAAACCGAACAAAACCGCAGGAGAGCTAACAAGCAAACAATTTTCTCTTGACCAGCACTGGCACTAAAAGCAAGCAGTGCTTTGGATTTGTGTCAAAACTACCTTTGCAGAGCAGAAAGAGATTCCAGTGTGCTCCTTCCCTAAATCCCTGCACCCAAAAAGCAAAAGAAAGGGAAAGGAATAGGGAAAAGCGAAAGGAAATTGGTAGCCTGGGGAAGTGTCAGACAGCTCAAAAATTCCTCCAAAGGAAAGCAGGGTAAACTGTACATTCTAACTCTCAAATGTGAAGCGACCCAACTGGCATGACCAGACTACTTGGCTTACACGTCAGCTTCAACCTTTACCATTGCCTCAGGGTCTGCCATTTTGACTCAGCACAGTGCCTGTAGCACCCGACTGCTCCCAAATACACAGCTCTGCAAACAGGATTACCATGAAGAGTGTCAGGTTTAGACACGTCTTAACCCACTGTGAGCTGTGTTGTCGTAACAGCTGGGACTGCACGTCCTCTCAGACACCTGCCTGTGCAGGCACACAGGGATCCCCATTCTTACGTCCCAGCTTTTCAGTATAGATTTCAGGCATTGGCACAGATTTTCTGTCCTAGCTCTCTTCTCTGCCTACCTCACTCATTCCACTGGAATGACCTCATTCACCAGCAAAGGATGCAAAGAAAAATGCCAGGATCAGCAAAGTCGGGACTTTGACGACTTGAGCACACCATTTGCACTGTATTGTCAATACGTATTGAGTATGTATTAGGCTGTGTCAACCATCAACCTGCTCTCAAGATTTCAATTAGAAACACATCCATTTTGATCTCAAAAGAAGGTTCAGAAGACTCTCCTGACAAAAGCCTTAGGAGTCAGCTGTATCCTCTCTTCCCATTTTCCTCATCTCATGAGCGAAAACAACTGCAACAACTAGCACCCTGGAAACATGTTAATGTCTTGTGGAAACCGGCTGGCATGCTCCTATCAGGCACTAACAGAAGGTCAGAATGTAAGCTGTAATCCTTGGCCGCAGCAAAACTGACAGGGAGGATCCTTATCACAAAAGCAGCAGCACAGACCTGGAGCTGCATCTCCCTCACAAGAAGTGATGAGTGTATGGGCTACTAAAAGTGGATGAGCATAAGATTCCCACAAGGTACAAATCAAAAACCCCTCTCCATGGAAAAAGGCATGTGATATGGCTTGAATACCAAGAAAGGTCCATCATCTGTTAACAGGAGCCACGTAGGGCAGCAATCTCAAGCACTTACATCTTGTCTACAGCATTAACTAAGAGTTCAAACAATATCGCCAACAATGCTGATAATCCCACACAGCCCTTTCAAAGGCCAGGAGCGAAGCTGGAGGACAGTTAGCACCTTGGAGTAACTGGCTGTTGAAAGCCACTTGAAAACATCCCAAAAGGATCAGATTGTTCTGCAGCTACAAGAGGAATAGGTGGATTCTCACAGCAGGCAAGGGCAAGCTGCACAATTGCTGTATAAAGCAAACTGCTTGGTACAGGGTCAGACCAAGCCTCTTTGAAAAATGAGATATTAACTGGAAAACACAGAACTTAAAAGTCTGCAAACCAGAAAACATTTACATGAGCTTTGTGGCAGATCCCCCACAGAAGGACCTTCAGCCTAACCAGCCTACACACTCCTGGCAAGAGAATGTACAGCAACACCAACGCTGGAGTAGGCAGAAACCCAACATGTTCTGAAAACACAGCTCTGAATATTCCCTGGTGATCCTTTGATCTGAAGGGGCAACGAAGCTGTTCTACCAAGCTACTCACTAACAGACACCCCCTTAGGTTTGGGTACTGCAGAGCTCACAGGTGCTAATAAAGAGCTCCCAATTCTGATGTGGTATGAGCTTCGGGACTGTTGACACTTTACTTACAGATATATCCTTGTAAAGGTGCACCTGGTCAAATTCAATACCGTGAGTTATGAAGTAATCAATGACCGAAGAGAGCAGTGTCATTTCAGGGAGAGAAAAAATGTCCATAAACTGCTTAAGTGATGGACCCTGGAAAGCAAAAAAATGAAAGAGACAAAATAAGCAAAAAATACCTAAAAAAACCAAAAGATAAATGAAAAAGGCTAAAAGCCACCAAACAAACTCCTATCACCCAGTGCAGATGGAAGACATTCCAGGCTAACAAAAACACTAATGTGAAAAGTCCCAGCCACTCAGCAAGCAGCCCTCTCTTACCAACCAAAATACTAATGCATGAAGAGCACAAGAGAGAGGCTTCACCTTCACAGAAATCACTGAACAAACCAAGCATCATTAACATTATAGGGTGGAGGTGGAGGAATTGGGAAGTCAGTCCTAGACACTAACTTCTATTTCAACCTCATGCCCTCTGGGCATTAATGCAGGTGGCAACAGACAACACTTTGCTAAAGAAGCAGCTATGGCCCTTGCTGAAGATGCCTCATCTAAACCAGTCTGTGACATTGGACACATGGACACCAAAGCTGCTCCAACCACATTCCAGTGAGGTTTCACACGGCAATGCAGGAATCACTGCAACAAGTAGTTTGTCAACACGTGCATGCCCGAGTCACTCCAGAAAACCCAGAGTGGGCACAAAGAAGAAGGAAAAGAACTTCAGCCCCCCCAGCTGTCAACTGGAAATTAAATTCCAACCAAAGAATAATTCATCTTGCATTCAGCAAGGTGGCAGCTCTCCCATACATTTGCTATTGTTATTGCCTATCAATCACAGAACTATCATCAGGTCAACAGCCAACTTTGGCTCCAGAGAGTCCTTCCAGTAAAATAAAGCCTGTTTATTCATGAGGTACCACCTATGCAGAAGACCATGGTGACTCTCACTGGTAAGATGAAGCTGGAATCAATTTTTTGGCCTTTCACTGCTGAAGTGCCAGGTCAGGCAAGGGAACAGTTACTATGGTCTTGTACCTGAAAAGCAATCTGGGAGGTGCATAGACCTCTCAATGAACTTGGTCACCAGAGGTGTCCTGGCAATCCAGTCCCATAGTGCCTTTGCTTGTCAGCTTTGAGCAACCCATGACTGACAGCCTCAAAGTTGCAACTCTCTAGATAATATTCATCCACATCAGAAGGCATTTATGTGGCAGACAGGCATGAAAGCAGCATCCAAAAGATCACAGAATGTACACAAAGTGGAAGCTGCGAGAGGGCACATGCTAACGACAAATGCTTGTCCCTGTCATGACAGGATGTAACAACAGTAACATCTCTTATTAAGTCTGGTCTTGTAAGGGCAGAAGAAGAGACTGGCATGCTTCGCAGCACTATCTAATGGCAACAGGGGGCAACGCAAATTGGAGTCAAGAAAGATGATGCAAAATGAGCAAAGGAATGACAACAGCATTTTGCCTGAGGTCTGTTACCAAAAAATGCTGCAATTGAAAGCTGTATCAGTGTGCTGAGAGTTACACAGTTTCCAGCCAGCCAGCACAGAACAACTTGACCTACTGCAGAAGAGAACACAAAGCACACCCTCTGGTTTGGGCTACATACTGCACACAGTAGTGCTGCTTAGTGGTACTCCATGAATCCTTTCAACACGTCTGTCCGTTTTGATGTGGTGTTGCTAAGGGAACCCTTCTCCCAGTAAAATTCTTCTGGCAAACCCCAAATTTCCTGAAAACAGCTTCCATCTCTTTTTTTCCTGTTGTGGGATTCTGAGAAAGAATCAAGAGGGACACAGACAGGCAGCTCCTACTGTAAATCACTAGGTATTGCAGAGGGTAGCAGAGCAATGACCCAGCTTTCAACACCTTAAGGATAGAGAAATCAGTTAAAACTTTGTTGTTAACAGCTAGGATTTACCTTGTCAACACTGATTTCATATTTTATGCCTTGTGGCATTATCCTACAAAGCAAGTCCAGCCTCCACTCATCCCATTTAGTGGCCTTGACTTCCTTACAGCAGACAGCATCATAAATAGGATGAAAACTGGACCATAGTTTTAGAATGCTACATATGCTTTTTCTACAAACCCCACAAGTTCTCCACCTGCATGACAGCCATCACTAGTTCTGCCAGTGAAAGCCACGCTAGCTGCACTGTCTAACCCTGGGCAACATCTGTGCCTTCCTGCTGCAGGTGTTGGTGTGCTGGTAGCTGTCCACACACTCCTGTCAAGAGAGGATCAAGAAAATACTTAAGGGAGAATATTTATGCACTTCAGCTGTATCAGTCCCACTTGTCTTATGCTTTGCTGCCTGGAATCACTGACTGGCAGCCCTTCCTGTTAGCCATACAGGTAGTGACATCAGCATGGCAGACTAAGGAGGTACAAGACCAAAGATCCCTGCTAAAGCCTCACACTACACCAATTGCACTGCAACAGCACTGCAGTTAACCCAGCTGCTTTCCCACTAATGTGTCAGTGCACAGGCTGAGCAGACACTGCTGGGTGCAAATGTTATTAGTTGTATATACTTTCATTCTCCTTGGAATCCACCTATTTGTTTATGGAGTTCATTACATCATTAGGAGAGGAGTTTGACCTCTTCAGAAAGAATAAGTTGCTATCTCTATTTCTGTGGCCAAATGTTATACTGTATTTTTCAATACTAACTACAGGAAAGAAGAAAACACCTGGTATGTAAAAACAGCACAGAAAGACACCTTGGCATGGGCCAAGGTCATACAAAAGGCCATAGTTCAAACCAAATTTCATGCCTACGATTACTCAAAAAGAAAGGTGAAATCACCTCATGTTTTCAGGAGTGAGGAGAGCTGCAGAGCGGGAGTTGAATGGAGCGCGGTTTACAGACAGAAAACAAATGCTAAACAGAAACATCCTATTTCAAAGCTGGAAAAACATTGAGCTATAAACAGAGTATACACTTATCCAGAAAGCAACCACCCAGATTAATTGTTCCCAAGAGAGAGAGAGAGGAATCAAAAAGTGACCTTCCTAGAGACTTCACACAGCAGACTCAAAGGGGTACTATATCAGAGGAAGCTTGCCCTTCACAGTCCAGCTTCCCCTAAGCAACTGAACTAACAAAGGGCAAGAAACAAAGCTGTCCTCAGGGGGAAAGGGATATGAGGCTCTGCTTGCCCACTGCACCGCACTAGACACTTGAAGAAGAAAAATCTCTCCTAATTTCCTCTAGTTCAGGCAACTGAAGAATTTCTACAGCTCCTAAGGGCACAATGTCAATACTTTACTGTGACAGTAAGCGTTTTTGCCTAAAAGACCAAGGCCAAACCCCACACTCATGGATGCTAACCCTATGAATAATAGCCACTGAGGTGTGGAAGGGGATTCCCCTTAATGGAGGAAAAAGAACCATACCCAAAACCAAAAAGAAAGGCACTGCAAGCACCCTGCTGCTACACACACATATGTCCCCTCCTGCACAACTCACTGCAAACAGCATCACTGCAGGCTGTCCTGGTAGCTTGGAAGCTAGATTTGACTGAGGACCAAGTAGAGAACATCTCTCTATCAGTCTCCAGAGTCATCAGTCTCCAGAGGCTTTCAGCCCTAGGCCAATAGCCTTGGTGTTTAGGAATTATTCACAGATGTCTTTCACATGCTAAATTGCTAAATAACCTCTGGGGCAAATTCCCACTAGAACAAAAACACACACTGGGTCACTAGGGACTAAGCCTTTTGGAGTCAGAGAGAGGCTGGAGTCATTTACATGTTCACACAGTTCACTTTGTTTTCATAGCTCCTAAAAGAGCTGCTGCATCATAGCAGTAAAGGGCTTACAATACCTTGCCATAGAAGTCACTCATCTGGTACAGAGGGATGTGCTGCGTACCACCATAGAGTTCGATTACCTCTTCATCAGGCACTGGTTTAAGCCCTCTAGACACAAAACAACAGAAATAGTTTGTCAATAATCACCAGTCTGCACAGAGCTACAAACTGCAGAGAAAGAGACAATGGGACAAACAGGCTTCTTTCTAAAACTCACACATTTATCTTGCACAACAAAGACAGCCAGAGAGCCTGACAGCTCCATGGCTTCTTAAGATTCACATAAAATCTTTCCTGAGACATTCTTCAGACACCTTGTTTGCTTCTTCAAGTTAATTGAGGGGCTTTATCCACATTCCAGCAAAGTTCACATTCTTCTGAGAGAGAAGAATCTCTCTGCAGCAGAGAGATCTCATGCAGGCTTCTCTCTGCATGCTGTCAATCTGCTGACAGGACTGCCCCACCAAATCAGCCCCACAACCTGACTGTGGCTCTGCTGGGTAACTGTAGTTTTGGAGGTTGCTTCCACAAGGTACATCACCATTAAAAGCAGTGGAAGAGAGATTTCTAAAAATGAAGTTTCTTCTTATTCAGTTTTCCTAAGCAAAACAAGTTCTTTGCTAAGACCATTCAACAGAGGTCACGTTTTTCCCCTCTGAAACACGGTAGTCACAGGTATCATCAAGCACAAGATATCATCAAGCACAGATATGGCTATGAGCTGTATCACTTGTGAACATCAGGTTATCTGACTGCTGCACATTTTGCCTCTTGTGCAACTTTTGATGGCTGTTTACCCAAGCAGTCAGCAACTTTCTCTTGCTCCTTTCCTATTCATTCATGGTACAGCCTTTGAGAAGCTAAAAGTTGCCTCAGTTGTGCTCAAAAAGCAAAAGGCAGTTTAGGAAAAAGACACTTCAAGAAGGATAATCACAAAATGACACTATGAGAAAAAGTTTAAACAAGTTTTCACTAAAAATCTCTTGCAAACCTGAGTTGAAATACGGGGCAGTAACAGGCCCCTCTCTCCCCGCCTTCAAAAGCTAGCACTCAAAGAAGCCAATTCTCTTTGATTATGAAACTCCCTTCTTAATATTCTTAGAGTGTTTACTGTAACTGGAGCTTAACAGAAAAAGGGCAGAGTTCAAGAAAAAAACAACATTGACTTCCATGCTCAGGAAATACAACACAGATTTACAGGAGCTTTGCTACCAATATCTATGAATTACTACTTCTTACACACTAGCCCACTCCATTTTGGGGTAAGGTTTTCTCCCAGTCTCCAGTCTCTGCATTGTTTCAGCCACTTATCAAACACAGATGCAGCTTTCCTTGGAGGACAACAGGAGTTAAAACCTAGGCCCTAAACTGAGCCCAGATTCTGATGCATCATTACTTCTATTGACATGTCTGCACTGCTTTAAGATTTTACCTCCATTATTTGGACCACTCCCCTTTTAGCTTTATGAGAAGGAACAGCAGACCACTGCCGGGATACATCCTTGCCTGGAGAAGACAGGCCTGTATGTGGACCACCTACAGAGGAGTCCTTTCCTAGTCACACTGTTTGCTCACAGACATTAACCCAGGCATACTGTCACGTACTCAGACATCACGCAGAGTACGTGACCAGATGTGTTACTAACCATTACCAAAAGCTTCAGGTCTTCCCACCCACACTTGGCTTGAAATGCTTGAGAAAAATAACTCCCTGCAATTATATGCCAGGTAAGCATTTGAAGCAAGCTCAAACAGGATAAGCCAGATGAGAAAAAAATCTCACCCTATATGCCATGAACATACATGCAGATTTAGTAATCCCCCTTTGCATATATGAGCATTTAGAAAATGATTTTCAGAACAGACAGACCTATATGCCGTCCCCAGCTGGACATAATGGAAAGCATCGATCTTCATGAGAAGACTCTGTGATAAGGGAGAGACATTTACTGTTACAAGTAAGTTTATACTAAAACCTTATTTATGTTTCAAGTTTCACACAGATTACGTTTAGAAAATAAAATTCAATACAAACATTCCACATTTATGTACTTTAAGCTGCACTTAGCCTCCAGCCACTTTCACACACACTTACTCATACTATGACTTATAACTGGCCTCTCTGGCAAAATATCACCTTTCTGTGAGCCAAAATACCACTCTCTGTTACACTCCAAAGCTTGTGGATAGGGATGCAGTTGAAAAACAGAGAGAACAATGTTTCTTTGACTCAGTCGCTTCTTATCTCTCTTCCAAAAGCACACACAGTGCAAAGAAACTTTGTGTGCACAACAGATCTACTCCTTGTCACATTTATCTTAAGCAGAATGAAATGGGTGAATTCTGGTTTAGGGCTCAGCTGCACAGAGTCATTTTCTTCACACAAGAGCTCTCTCTTCCACCATTTCTCCCTGTCCCCAACAGAATTCAGCAAAGATGCTCAAAGATGTTCAGGAGCATGCAAGGCTGGTAACATCAGAGCTTTCTGTACATTTTTTGTATCAGACTCACATATTCATGAGTCATCTCTTCTCCACCATCCATCAGCTAACACAGGTGCTCTGGCATCAAAAGCTGCCTCTTACTAAATTCACAATGCTCTGCACATTGAAAAGGACACAGCATCAAACTATTTGTGCTGTCTCTACCATAGTGCAAGGTAACAGATTCCACAGAGCATTCACAACCTTCAGGCACATTCTTTTGTTATGATACCGTATAATTGTAGCTGGTTACACAGCTAGTGGGGCAGACCTCCCACTAGTCTGTGAGGCATACAGGCAAACATGCTGACTAACCTAGGCATTATCCAGCTTTTTGTGTCTTTTGCAGAATCTGATCTAAGAAAAGAGTTCTCACCTTCTGCTCACTCGCTAGCTTTGCTTGGCTTGGGTAGTCTGTGTTTTGCCAATATATGAGCCAGAGATTAAAACAGAGAAAGAAACTTCTCAGAGTCCCTCACACATGCACTTCTCACTTTATGAAGTCAGAGGTATGGGTGGTCTGCTGCCATGCTGCCACCAGAGTTAGGACAGAAGACATGGGAAAACTCTGTATAGTTTTTTTCTTCATTCCCTTTTTTTCCGCTGCTGAAGAACAGCACACACACACACTCCAGCCTGTACTGCTGCTTCCTTCCCTGGATTTGCTCAAAGCCCAACGTGAGAAAAGCTGCTAAAGTGAAGCAACTTTCTCTGCTGGGCTGAGACTGAGACCTGACTCCTGGCTGCAGCAGCCACCATGACATCACTGGGCACCAGGCTTTCAGGGAATCTGTCTGAAGCACTGAAAAGGGTTAAAGCTAGTGCTTGCACTTTGCCTGTGCTCCTAAGAAGCATGCATCTCAAGTAGCTTGGATCTTTTTCCAGGCAGTCCTATTATTCAGGGTAGGGGGTGGGGAAGGCTTCCTACAGCATTCTACTGACAAGTCATTTCTATTCTTAGAGTAAGACATAATGCCACTGCTCCTGGCAAATATTTGTAGCTGCAGGACTGAGGTTTGTTGCTTAAATTTCCTGAAAGACAGAAATGATCACATAAACAAGCTCAGTTTTCTATTTATTAGATGCGGAATTAATTGACTTTTAAACTGGCAAGGCTTGTTTACCAGAGGTCTTTGCTAGAATGTTCCATTCTGCTAGAGACTATGTAAACATAAAAGATATCTTTCCCTTGGAAGGTTTATAAGCAAGAAGAACCCATAAAATGAAAAGCACAGACACCTGGGCTCACTGATAGCTTGGTGATCAATGTTACTGCAAAAAATGACAGAAAACATTCCACTAAAAACATAACCCAATGGAAGACAAAGCCCAGGAGACTGAACTTTGTACAGCTCACCTTTTGTACATCATAGTGAAGTCCACGTATGGCAAACCCTGGAATGTAGTCATACTTCGCAAGCCCTTCTGGATACTAAGACAAAGAGCAACGTAGTTAGAAGCATAAGCATTTGATTATCAACAAAATCATTTCACCTGTTGAGCCTGCTCAGTTCAACTAGTCCACTCACCCCATGCACAAACTGGCCAAGGAACAGGTGCACATAATTTTGCCCCTTCAACAAAGAAAGTGAATGACTAGAGAAAGGCATAAGGAACAGGATCCCCAAAACTAGTTTCTCTCATGTAAGGGACAGTAGTGAAAAAGTGTTAACAGATGCATATATTTGGCAAACCAGTGGCACTGCAGAGCCCCTCTGAAGTGAAAGACATGGTAAGAACATGCACAGACCTATTGCAAACAAGATGCCTATCCCTGGACAAGCTATGCAGCACCATTTGCATTGACTTGCACAGGTCAAGTCCTGTACAGCTTCAATGCTGCTCCACAATTCATGTTTATCCACCATGTGTACCTCGAACCAGCAATTTTGTAGGCATTATTGCCATAGTTAAGTGAAACAGATGAGATCTTTCTAGACTAAGGTTCCTACTCCATATTTATAAAACCTCAGGAATGTAGAGCATGGTTAATTGTCTCAAAGAAAATTAATTCCATGGACAGACAAAACTTTCTGCAATCAAAAGATTGTGAAACATGCAATTTATCTCAATAAAACAAGTAATTGGTACATGTGCATAATGCAGCATTTTGCAAGCATGTCTGGAATGTAGCAATAAGCTTAACAGAGTGGAAATTCTTAGCACATCATTACCTTGAATTGTTCTATTAGGATGTCTCTGGCAGTATTGAATATCATAGAGTGTAGTAAATTAGAGTACTGTGCTAATGTGTAATCATAGTCAAAGCCATATATCTCAACATCTCCCAGGCTGATTTCATTGTTTGCGTAGATAGCTGCCGGGTTGAGGAGATTGCAGACTCCTGGTGGAAGGAGATCTAAGAGAAGAGAAAGGGAAGAGGTTAGAGAAACTGTGAGGAACAGTGAAATTTCAACTTTTCATCGTGGACCTGAGCTGGAAGTACCATAGAGCAGCAACAAAGGAGCACAGTGCTGCTGCTGTAAACTCACTCAAATAATCCTCCCTGTGAAAAAACTCACTGTGAAACCTCTGGCTGCAACTGGGGATGAGTCTTTCACAGTAAGACTGACCATTTGTGTGAGGAAGCTGCAAAACAATGTCCTCTCTGGCCTACATGAAGCAAAGCACACAGAGATTTTCAAGTCTCAGATTTCTAGCTCCCTGCAGTTTCACCAGCAGCTCAGCAGCATGGAAGGCAGCTGCAATATATCACCAGGAATACATGCACCCCTCACGTAAATCTTGAGCAAGACAAGTAGGCTCCTCTGAGAAACCTGGATTACCTCAAATTAGAAATGGTGAGGTTTCTCTTTTGGCATTTTAGGTTTCTCACAGAAGCAGCCAGAGTTCACAGAGCAATCCTGTGGGTACTGTTAGGGTTTTGTTGTTGTTGTTTTGTGGGTTGGGTCTTTTTAATTATAAACTGGCAAGATAAAACAAGGTTTTGTACAGGCACCAACAAAATGTAAAAAACTCCACATTAAGCTATGCTCTTGGAACATGCAATGCTGATAGCAACAAGTTATCTGCTTTCCTCTGATAAACAGCTGTGGAAACAGCTCAGCCCTTGCATGTGTTTTGTCACTTCAAAACAGGCTTACTGTTCAAGACGCTTGTGAGTAACATTTTACTCCCAGCACCACTGGGTAAATGGGGGTTAAGTGACCTTCCAGCTGTATCTTTTTCTGTCAGAGCTAGTCTAGAGAGCAATGAGCTTCAGTGGCACTACAATGGGAGAGACAGGAACAGACCCTCGCCAGGCTTCCCACTCCAGAGAGCTGTCCTCTGCAAGATGAGAAAGAGCAATAACAATAGTTCCCCATAGTAGGTTGCCTAGTCACATCCACACTGGGGGACAGAGAGGGGAAGGAGCCATTTCCTCCCTCCTCAAAGACAGGTAATTTTCTCTTTGAATGATAGGAAGAGTGCAGACATTTTCCAGATCCTACACAGCATCAGTGGGCAGGATTTTTTTTTTCCCTTCCTACCTTAACTTCTGGCTTTTAGCAAGAACCCCTGTGCCAGTTCTTTAGTGCTTCCTTGCTATAAAACCAAGTTTCATCTGAATCTAGAATAAAAAAAATATTATTAGAAAGAGATACCAGCCATTCCCAATGCAGACTTTGTCTGGAATGATTACAGAATTTAGGTAGTAGCCCAAAGTACATTTGTGAGCTCTAATCATCCAAAGAGGTGACCAAAGAAACAGGATTCAGATATACCATATTACTTATTTTTCAGGGGAGAGACACATTACAAAACATACCCATAACCTTTCTCCTCACTCTCTTTCCTTTGGCCTTCAAATGCAATTCACCAGATCAACTAGAGAGGAACTACTAGAAAAGCAAGCAGCATTTTAAGGCAGAAGGGTTGACTTACTGCCTACACAACAGGAACAAGAGCTCCCTTTCAGTGACTCTGCTGGTGGCAAAGTTCCTGAAAGAGGCTGAAGAGAGCAGATGCAATCAGAGAACTTTCCACTGGGATTTTGAAAGATGGAAACCATAAATAGGATTTGGATGATCACAACTTTCATCTTCCCATCACAAACAGTCTTTGCACCATAAACAAACAGAGCTTCACTTCCTGTCCTCACCTCCAGATAACTTGTGGGAAGATCTTTTTCCAAGCATACACTGGCATTTGCAGGGTGCTATTTTTCTTTCTCACAAGGAAAATGACACCGCCCTAATCACATCACAGTGCATATGTGCAGCAGCACTTTCATCTTCTTATGAAAGCTTTTATTAATACAACAAATGCACCCCACTTGCTGCTACCGTATCCCTACAGAGGTTAAGCTCTTCCAATATTCATAATTTGCTAACAGATTTATGACAGTGCATTTTGATAGCCTGAGAGCAGCACAAAATACCATTGTCTGAACCCCATCTTTTCTTTCACAGAGGACAGGACACCCATCTAGATTCAACAACAGACACAACTTTTACAAAAACACGCTCAGGAAAAGCTCAGTGAGCAGTACAATGTTGTTAAAACAAGGGGGTAGTCTGAGATTCACCAAGAGCATGAAGTGAGTCTTATCTGTGATCAGAAGCATAAGCAGTAACTGTGCCACAATATGATTTATGAAGTATATTTAGACCCACAGGATGAACTAATGCTCCTCCCTGCCAGCCTCAAATGCACAGAGTCTCTCTGCTGTTCTCTGATAGCCTCCTGCCCAGATCATTTTACCCCACTCAGATATTTTGCCACTAACTCACACAGCATGTTCTCTCTTACCACATAAGGGCTGAGAAAAGATGCATACACTAGCCAAAATGCTTTCTCACCATTGCCTCACACGTGTTCCATACGCACACTTCCTGGAGCAGCGCACATCTCCTTGCTGCATTTTCTATCACACATCATTGTCCCCAAACCAACTTGCAGCAGCTTGCTGACAGCTTGCTCTTTCCACGCTGTCATCCTCCACTTACATTTACAGCAGTTTCATTGAAATCCTAGAAAGTCATTAAAATCCTAGAAAGAAAGAAAAAGCTCTGGGTTTCAGTCCAGAGACCCATGCTGCTGTTTGACTCAGTGTAAGTGTCCACTTGCAGCACCCTCCTCAATAGAGTGGTAAGAGTCCCTCCTTTTTAAGTTCATGCAGGCTCTCTGCAGGTTCAAACTACCTGCAAAAGGGGGCAAAAGGTGGGAGCACATGCAAGATCAGTTTCAATATGAGAGCCCAAATATGCCTGGTTTACTGAGCCAGGTTTCAAGAAGTTTGGATTTTTGTTAGTTTTGTTTGCTTTTTAGTTTTGGTGGATTTTGGTTGGTTGGCTGGTTTTGTTGAGGGGTTTTGTGTTGGTTTTTGTCTGGGTTTTGAGGTTTTTGTTAAAATAATCCCAGTTTGGATTTTGTTTTGTTTTTTCATTTTGCTTAATCACCTGGTGCTTAAACAAGTCCTGGGCTGCAGACTTGGGTGCTGCTGCTCTGCTGACACTCAGCACGTAACCTGCCAGGGATCTCTGCCTCAGTTTGCCTGGCAATTGTCAAGTCAAAACAGACACCCTCCAGAAGCCTATGAAGATGCCATTTTTCAAGCATGATAGCTTTTGCTTTTCCTCTGCTAAGACACCGTGTAACAGATTGCTGGACAGATAATGATAAATTACAGCAAGGAAAAAAAAAAAAACCCAACACAATTAAACCCACTTTTGATTATTAAAAAAGAATGATAATCCCATCTACCCTTTCCATTTGAGTCCCAGCTGGAAATGAAGACAATACCACAGATAGTCACTGTCTACTCAGCATTTCACCAAGGAAGTATGATCTAAGGAAGAACTGACGTGTGTCCATCTGAGGACAGTGGGGAAAAAACAGCTCTTGCAATACATACAAACCCCTGGAATCTGCATACTTGTACAATTTGCTCTGGTTTGCTACTCTGATGGTTTTAAGGGAAGTGCCTGCATACCCATGGTACATGGTGAAACTCAGACAACAAAAGCAGAGCACAACAAAGCTCAATACTTTTTTTACACGTGGGTGTAAATGCAAGGTAGACACACAATACCTCCTTCACTTTACCACTATGAGGCCCTGAACAGCTCGTTAAATTGAAATATCTCCATAATAGCACAAGTGTCTCTTCCCAGGCAATAGCCCACATTGTTAGAAAGCACTAACACTCAATCCCCAACAAGAGAGCAGAGATGGAAACAAAAGCAGGTAATTAACTGTGTGCAATGGTTATAGATGCCAAGACACCATATGGCCCCTTCTGATGTGAAAAATGCTCTGGTCAGGAGGTGCCAAGCATGTCTGTGCTTTTCTGAGCTTCCTGGGGTATCAACAACATCACACAGGAAGCATTCCTTTTCTCTCAGCCTCAGATCCAGCATGTTATTGAAGAAGAATACATCAAAAAGGCAACTCACACCCATCTCTCACACCCTTTGTACTCCCAGAGGTCCAATGCAGCAAACATCTGCCCTATTTTATTTGTAAGAGGAAAAGAATGGCACTGAAAAGCAGATTGCCACCATCCTTCCCGTTCTTCATGAATCAGAAAGTTCCCTTTGCTCACACTGACTTTCTTTGTAAAGGCAAATTGCCAGTTTTCCTCACTTCCAAGTACCTCTTTACCTTTTTGAAGTGTTGTTTTGTACCATTTCCTGCAAAACACTCCAACCAGATGAAGCAGATGCTTCCACGAAGAGGAGGTAAAAGGAAATATTACTTAAAGAATGATAAATGATAGAGGAATCATGTTAAAAAGAGTGCTGAAAATTAGTCTGGCATAGTCTTGAATTTATGCCATTGTGCTTAAATATTCTGGGATTTCTTGCTAATAAAATATATACAAACTAAAAGCAACATTAAAAAAATCCTGTTTCATTAAAAAAAAACCAAACATTTTTTTATATACACAAAGGAACTAGACAAATGCTGCTGTAAGAGTTCTTGACATGAAACAATGTTTACATTTAGGAAAGCAGAATTAGGAAGTTAACATAGCTGGTCACACTTGCTCATTGTCATTCCCAGTCCCAGCTCAATCTGAGGATGCCACAACTCATTCAATGTGCAAGCTCCCTAAGCGATTTGCAGGGCATTTATCATCATAGCACTACACTTGTTTCCTGGTTTGGCAAAGAGTGAGGCTTTTAAATCTTCATGCCTGCTTGAGATTAGTGACACAAGCAGAATCAAAATGCACTGGATTGCAAAAACTCTCTCTGCACCACACCAGAATCACCAATGCACTGATCACGCAGGGGTGCCATCTTCTCTCCCATTTCCAAATGCGATGGCCACATGTTGCTGACTGGGGCTTGCACCACTTGGACGCAAAGGTATCTCAATCCACACAAACCAGGAAGAGTGAGGACTACCTCTGAGCTACACCCCTCAGCATTATCAATACCTAACCAAGTTCATGCTGTCTGCAAACTTGTCATACAGTGGCAAGGAGCTAACATTTGTTACAAAGGTTCCTTAGAAAAGCAAATCTATTGTAACAACATTTACAAGTTTGAAAGATACAGTTAAAAACATACACACTTGTTCACAGCTAAACCCTCACTCGCTTGCCAATGCCACGGAGTTTCAGGATTGGATGTTTCCTAAAGAGCAAGACTTCATACATTGCTTACTTAGAGAGCACATCAGCCTTTCTTGACACTTCAGATGCCATCAAATCAGAATACAAGTCTTGCTCAACATTATCCCCTGACAAATGCAATTACATTTTTCATTTGGGCAGAAGAAAGAAAAGAAAAGCACATTAAGTGGAAGAAGTAGCCTCAAGCTCTTGACAGGTAATAAAATTTAGTCCTAAGTATCAGTTGCAAAAGGTAGGAGGAAAAACTAAGAGAATGGCTTCTCTTGAGCTAGCACTGAGCAGATTTCACCTCAGGAGCACTTCTGTGTAGCTATGGTGTGCTGTCATTTGTATCACCACTCTCAAGCCTGGCAGAACACAGATATGTTCTACAAAGCTGAGAGCTTCTGGTGCCTGGGCTCTGGCACCGAACTATAACCACTGAACAGATGCTCTTGTCCTACACATCCTGCCCCATCCGACTTGGTCAGCATTTATCATTAGAATCCTTTCCATGCAAAAATGCAACACTGCTCTATAAATCAGATCCTAAGCAAGAGCTGGTTTGAAAACACATCATGAATTCTGCTGGCAGGGACCCCTCTCCAAAACCAGTAGCCATTAACTGACAACATAGGACAAAGGACCTCAGAGATGGAGTTTCAGAGAAGGAAGGTGGTAGCCCAGAAGTCTTCTCAAACTCCATGTTGATGAGTATTGAGATGTGATGATGTTTTCAAATCCACAACCCACCACAGACATTCACCTTTCCGTCAGCATTAGAAATTAAGAACAAAAGAACAAAGTGATGAGCATTTTGCACATGGCAATTCAGTCATCAAAGCAACAATTAAAACCAACTTGGACCAACTCTGTTTATGTCTCTTCTTGACAAGACGTAACTAACAGCAAAGTCTTGAAATTTTGGTTTGGAGAGCTACTCTTTAAACAATTGAGGGCCACCTCACTCATCATGTCCAGGTTTGTAAAGAGTCTGCTCTGTAACACATGGGTTACTTCACCCAACTTCATTTTGCCTTTAGTCTTGCTGATTAGTTCTCCACCTCAAGCAATAACTGTACTTCTTGCATCTCTACAAAGCATAACTATGCAAATACAAACTTCATAATCTGTCACATAGTAAACTGAGGGTTTTCTCAAGAGCTGATAACAGCCTATGAACATGTCTGCATTTACTGTTTCAATACCATTATGGAAATAAATAGGCTTTGAAGATATTAAGGTCCAAACACCATTACAAGTCTTACAAGATGGAATTTCTCTCAAGCAGTGAGGCTAAAACCGTCTTGGAGCAGGGACTCAACACAAAGCCACTGTCCTCTGTCCCCTGTACTGCCTTAGCGGCTCAAGCAAAGGAGCTTGCACCCTGCAAAAGCCAGAATGAGCAGGCTTGAGTACCCAACAGATCAGTAACCAATTCCTTTACATTTGTGCATCATTTTATGTCAGATCTCATGTACTGGGAGACGGGGAAGGAGGGAATGGCACAACTTGTCAATCTCAGAACAGCAAGACAGTTTTCTAGATGGCTAAGGCTGGCTGCTCTCCTTTTCCAAACCTTTAGATAAACAAAAGCTAAGGGAGAGCTGTTAATCAGCAGACGAAGTCACACTTTCTAGCTCTACAGTGCTTACCTTCAGCATTTCAAGAATGAAGAAACCAGCAGGAAAAATTCCCTGCTCTTATGCCATGAGAGCTATTTTTTCACATTTTTAGGAGCACTTAATACAGTACAGGTCTGCTGCTGCCCCAAAGACCACAGTCCTGTTTTACACACGGCCAGATTTGGCCAGTGGCACGAGTTTTCTCTTCCCTTGGCAAGATTTCAACATATCTGATGGAACCACGTAACTTCTTGGCCAGAGAACCAAAACCACACATGCACACGTGAGTAAAAGGTGTTTTGAATCTGTAATGCAAACTGAGCTCAGGATCAGGAGACATCCAAGCAGCTGTAGCGTCAATCTTCTCCATGCTCATCTTTGTGTCAATGGCGAGCTACAGGTTGGACTTCTCACCACCTCAATCAACATCCCTGTCTATTCATCCTAGTGTAATCACATTTGAGGAAAATGCCACAAGCCCTTCATTTAGACCATCTGCCATGACTATACCCTTGTTAAGGTGGGCAGCTGTGAGGAGCCCCAAATACTCTGCATGTCCTGAAACACTGAGACCAGCCAAGTGATCTTTACAGAGGGAAACCCAAGGTGGGGAAAAGAAGATTGAGGCCAGATTTCAGAAGAAATCAAACCATTCCAGAGGGCCCCGGGGTGAAGAAGGGGTGTAGATAGCATTGCCAGGGAGACGGCTGCTGACCCCGGCAGCTGCATAACAACCTGCACATCCCCACCTCTGCAGCTCGGGGGAAGGCACAAGGATGCGAACGGGGCGGGAGGAAAAACACAGGAGAAAGGCGAAGCCCGGCAGGACGTGGCAGTCCCAGCGCCCGGAGGCGGCCCTTACCATAGACCAGCTTCTTCATCTCGTGGTACCTGGCCCAGAGATAGGTCTTGGTGTCGGCCCCCTCGGCCGGGAGGGGCTGGCTGCCCACGGCAGGGCCGGGCTCCGCGCCGCGCCGAGCTCTGCCGGGGCCCGCCGGGTGGTGATCCCGGGGCTGCCCGGGGCTGCCGTCACCGGGGCACTGGCTGGCTTTGGAGCGGCAGCTCTGGCAGGAGACGGCCACGGCGAGGAGCCGGGGGGCAGCGCCGCTGCCCCTCCTCAGTGCCGCCATGCCCAGCGCGGCCATGGTCACGCCGGACGCTGCAGCCTCAGGACAGCCCGCACACTGCCGAGGCTGGCTCCGATCAGCTCCGCTCCCCGCCGCCACAGCCACAGCCCGCAGCGGCACCCGCTGGGCGGCCAATCCCAGCCGCCCGGTGCGAGGGGGCCGGGCAGCGCCACGCCTCGCAGAACGGAGGACGTCGATCCGCGGCTGCCCGCGGCGAGGGGCGGGCGGGGGGCAGGGGGCCCCGGACCGGCTCCGCTCGCCGCGCCCCGGCCCCTCAGGAGAGGGGCGATGGGCGGGGCGGTGGGCCCTCACTGAAGCCCCGCCCCTCCCAATAAGAAGAGGCGAACCGCCCCGAGCCGGGTCACGTGACTGCCCACACGTCCTTCCGTTCGGCCGCGGCCTGGGTCTGGGAGCCCGCGCTGGAGGTGAGGGGCGCGCGGCGCAGGGTCGCGGGGCAGGCGCTGCGCTGATTGGCTGCGCGCTCCCGCCGGGACGGCGAAGGGTGGGGAGGGGGCGGCGGAGCACGCATAGGGGCCGCCGTAGGGCCCGTGCCTGGGCGCTTGCCGCTCCTCCGCCGGGGCAGGACGGGGCACTACGGGGCACTACGGGGCACTGCGGCTCCTTCCCGGCCTCGGTTTGACGCGAGGCACCGGGAGCCGTTGTACGTCCCGTTCCGCCTCTCACGCCTCCTCCTCTCCCTGTTTTGTTCTTTGTCCGCGAAGCGCTGAAGGCGCCGATCCCGGGCGGTCATGCTGATGAGCACTAGGCTGAAGCGCATATTGCGGCTGGTGCCCGGGAAGCAGCGCTTCGGCGTTTACAGGTTCCTGCCCTTCTTCTTCCTCCTCGGGGGAGCGATGGAGTGGTTCATGATTAACGTCCGCATTGGCAAGGAGACCTTCTGTAAGTGAGGGCCAAGAATGGTCCCCGGCCGGGCGGCAGGAGCAGGCCACAGCGCCGGGGAGCGGCGGAGGCCGGTCACTTAACAGCCACAGCAAAGCTAGCGGATCTGACTTCGGTCAGCAGGTCACACACCTCTTCCTTTAGTGCAGGATGTGACACTCCAGGTTGTGCCTCACTGGCAGGAGACACTAGGCAGAAACTAGCAGAAAAACTGAGTTTCAAAGCCTAAATTAGATTTTGTTTGTACATAAAAGCCTCACCAGGGTTGTCGAAGCATAGGAGTGGGTTCATCTGAAATGTGACTTGACCCATTTAAAAAGTATGAAAATGAGTCATGAGAACTTTGCTAGTGGCACTTAGTTCCAAGATTAAAGCGTTTTGATGTGGAAATCTTTGTGTACTTGAGAGAAAGGATCAGCTTTACTGTATGGTATATGGGAAGAGTCTCATATTTACAAGAAATCTAGTTGAGTCACCTGTAGAATGAAACAGCTTCATACAATTTCCGTAGCTGACAAAGTCAATGCTGACAGAATTGCTTCTTTGCTTCATTTTCTGAAGGCTTGGGTTTGCTGCTTTCCCGTTTAAAATTTGATGCATACCTATATAGTAATAAAGTCAGGTTAGAAACTGAAAGCACATCTGTGTAATGTAGCAGCTAGTACGTGTTAGCTCAAGCCTTGGTTTTCTGGGGAAGAAAAAAAGCTTTGCCTAAATAGAACAGTAATAATTGTGCAGTTTGGACTTATTATTGCTTATTATTATAAGTGACTAGACCGATAACCTCTCATTGACAAAAAGATTTTATTTGGTGATGGGTATGTAGGTATGAGGGGGGGGAGGCAGGAAGAACAACGAGAAGACTGTGAAGGTGGGTATAGCCCTGTGCTTTGTTGATAAGCATAAAATAAAAAGCTGAAATACTGAAGCCATGCTGGCTGTCCTTAATCCTTGCCTTTGTGCCTATAATTTCATTTCCATTTTACTTCAGATAGCTTGGGCATTTGTATTTTTAATTACGCCCAAGGGAAAGTAGAGAAGCAATGAGTGTATCGCACTGGAAACTTATGTTTTCCTATAAAAACATTTAATCAGGACTGATGGGAAGAACTTTAGCCTGGATGGGAGGGAGAATATGAGCTATTTTTAAGTGGTAATAAAGATTTGTGTTGGCTTGAATTTTCAGTTGCCTGTCAGTCAGTATCTGCAGAAAATTGGATTGAAAAGTTTATAAAGAGATGACAGCTTCTACATTTAGTACTATCATGTACTTGGAAAACACTCATATAAAAATCTTTCTTTGGCAGATGATGTTTACCGAAGGAAACGATCTGAAAGACAGTATGAGGCGAGGATGGCAAAAAATGAACTTTAGCTGAAACACTTCAAGGGAAAGGTCCTTCATGCTTCAGCTGTGTTGATACCAGAAAAAGCATTGCCACCACGGTGATGGTAGGGGAAGATTTTGTCTCTACAAAATGAACTGCTATCCAAAAGTTTGTGTAATACACTCTCAGATGGTTTTGGCAGTTTTATTCTTCTTCCATCTACTTCGTATCTTTAATGCTTTGTATTTAAGCCAAATACAGTAGCAAAAAGTTTGTTGTGTTTAGGCCTCTGCTATTTATTTAATGTTAGTTTAGTACTTTTAAATAAATTAAATTAAGGGAACAGATTCTGGGTACTGCCTTTCTTCGCTTGAGAAGACACTGTTCTTGTGAAAAGACCAAGGGGAAAGAAACGTTACATACTGCATACATGATACCTCAGTCGAATGGAAATAGTAATGTGTAGTTAGTTTCCTTTGTATTGATAGAAACTGCTCTGGCACCTGATTTGTTTTCTTTCAAATGTGGCATAGTTTTACTAATGAGGACAGACCTACTGCTCAGTGTTTACTCAGCCCACACTCTCTGGAAAGTCATCCATGCATTCAAGCTCTACTGCTTCCAGTGCTGTAATACCCATTGTTGCTACTGTAACTGAACTAAGCTGAGAGGACTCTCTGGAAAAGCCTGATACATTTACCTAGTAACAGGCACATGTTCAGAGTGCAAGGGCAGCCTTAGCAAACCTAAATTTTGCTTGCAGGACTCCTTTCTCCTCAAAGAAGGAAAATGGCACTAATTGCTTTTTGTGGACAGCTGTTGCTCCCTAATGCAGTGACAATGGCTCTCAGATATGTGGGAGCTTGTCAGTGACTATGCATTAGGGTGACTGGTGCTGTGAGGATCATATATTAAATGCAGTTGTTTAATTTCTGATGGTATGTGTCTATGCTGAGGATTCCTACAGAAGACAATTCTTAGAATAATCCTAAACCAACAAGCCCAAGGGAGTTCATACACTTACATGCATTCCCATGCTGCCTCCTAACAGCCTTTTCCCACAGAAATAAGTTTTCGTCAACTAAGGAGACAGTGGCTGTTTTCAAGATGTTACAGTGCAGGATCTCAGCTTGCCAGCAGAAGGTGACTGTTGTACTTTGTGTTGTTTATTCCAAGGACTTGATCTGGAGGACTAGCACTACCTGTGTATTCAGGAGATGAAAAACTGTCAGAGAATGAAAGGTGTGACTGTGCCACTGCATACTCTGGACAGCAGACGGGGAAAACTTCTACTTCAGCAGTAGTAAGAACCCAGATTTGACTCTGATTCCAAGGTAGAGCCCAAGTTAAAAACCTCATGCACAAGCTTATTTTTGCAGCCACAGATCATTGCAGTGAAGTAAATCCTGACTATAACAATACATTAAAGCATTAATAAAAAGCCAGATTTTGAAGGCTGCTGAGCTTTATCTCCCTCTACTTCTTGAGCCTTTTGGAACTCCCTTGTGCTTGGTTTGTTTGAAAACAAGCAAGTTTTTCAGTATCTTCACTGTTAACGTTACTTCTCAGTCCTTGGGAGCCTGGTGTGAAAACATCCTGTAGCTCCCCTTAAGTGCTGCTATAGTAGTAGCAGTGTTTTACAGATAACAGTGAGGTGAGGCCCAGTTTTCCACTTCAGATCTCCTGCTTATTTTGCAGCACCATTTCCCATTCACAGCTGAGTGCATGTGGCATGTCTGGAAAATACCTTGGGTGTCTCCAGCTAAGTAAACAGAAAGGGAGAGAGGCTGCAGTCATAAGTCTAATGTCAGGGATTTCTGCATCACTACTCACTGTAATTAGTGGAGGAATAAAATCCTTCTCCAAGTTGGCACTGTATCATTTCAGGCAACACAGATTTATTATGACACAAGATGAAGCTTGACTTTCAGAAATATGAACTGTTTTCTTCATTCCATGATATGTTTGCTAGTGCTGATACTTCAGCATTCGATTTTGCCAGTCTCTCACTAATGTGGGAAATAAGAGCAGCTGTAAGGCCCCAGGGCCCAGCACATTTCAGTATCAAGCATGCTTGGGGGTTAAGTATCAATTTTAATCTACGCCTAATCTTCAACAAACAAGGTCATAATTTGGTTTCTCAGTTTTATCGCAGCTGATTCCTAGTGCTGTGCTCTTTGCCTTCCCCAACAGTGGGGAAGGCATCTTCTTTCTGACTCTCATCTCCACATTTCCATCTCATCCTCCAGCTTCACCCCCATCTGTCTCCCGTGGTGTCAGGCACTGAGGAGAAGCAAGAACTCTCCTCAGGCTCAGAGCTCAGGCCTGCACTGGCCCATGCTGCTGCTGCTGTTCTGCACTGTGGGAGCAAGCCAGGAACACAGCTTTCATTTAAGTGCAGCTGAGCCCCTGCCAGTTCTGGGGTTGAACATTCCTTCTTCAAGGAGTTCATCTGGCATCAGCTCAGAACACAGCTCGGCATCTAAGAACAGGGGTCTCTTGTTCACTCTGCAGAAGCCACAGCAGCAGATTCTGAGGATCAGCAAAGCATTTCTGCTGAAAGCTTCCCAAATTACAGCAGTCAAGCCAATACAGGTATCAAGCAAGAAAATTTCAACTCAGCAAAGCAGCAGCTGTGGACAGTCATGCTAACAAACAGTGATACTTGTGTACAAGCAATGCTGCTCACCCCTTAAGCATTACAGAGGGGACAATCTCACCACCATTCCACAATGATTTTGCTGGAAGAATGGATCTGTTCATACATTATTTCCCTGCTGCTCTGCATCCTGGGTTGCTGTCTGCTGAAAGACCTGTGAAGTGTCAGAGAAATACTGAAAAATCGTTGTAAAAGCAGCATTTGTGTGCCCCCTGTACTGCTCTATGGCACAGGGGTACAGCAGCGTTCTGTCCCAGTTTTTCAGAGTAGAAGAAGGAAAAAAGATAGTCATCTCTTATGTAACTGGTGAATTCTCCCTGGAGCATTCACTTTTTACTCTCTTCAGCAAAGGCGAGCTTTCACTCACAGATACAAAACTGTACCTGCACTCTGCTTTTGGTCAGCCTCAGCTCCTTCTAATAAAGGCGCAAAACTCTGCAATAGGCACTGCTGGGATGGCCAGTCATGAGGAATTTCCTTAAGTCATTACTGGATGTTGGTGCTTCGCATTCAGGATGAGGATTAATTACAGTCCTCCCCAAAATTATTCAATAGAAACTGAATTTGGACACTCCCTGTGGAGACAGCTGCACAGGCTTCGGGAAGGACTGGCCACCCTTCACCATTTTTGTCCAAGTCTTTCGTTGTGCTTCACTTAACCTGAGCTGAGCCACGTGGGTTACTTGTGTTGCTGCATAATTCAGTGCATTCTCTATCTCCTGCTGCCTCCTTTAACAGATCTGTATGGCCAGACTTCTGTGCTGGATTTATGACGCCCCCCTTGGCACAAGAAGGACCAATCATAGGAGACCACAGTGTCTCTGAAGCCTGACAGATTGGGAATTTCTTCATCCAGGATCCAGATCCTACTGCACTGCAGCAGCCATCATTTTGTTCCTTTGTATGACGGTCAAATTAGACTTGCTGGAAAATGCAGTAAGCAAAATGAGTTTGAGCTTTATTAATCAGAAAATTTCACATATATCAACGAATCAGATCCCATTTCTTATTTGATATTCAGAGTGCCCAGGCGTTTCAAAACACTACTCCAATTTAGTGCATTTGCAGCCAAGACAGGGCTACACACACCTATGGATGATCTTCAGTGCCCCAGACAGAGCAAACAAGATGTGGAAGATTAGTCTCCTCTCTGCAACTGCAACATCCAGTTGTAGAAAGGTGGAGGTACTGTAAAGCTGGCAGCCTGCATGAGAGGCAGCATTTATCCCCCAGATCAAAGACATATGTGTTAATTAAACATAATGCTATCTGTTCTGGTTGTTTTAATAGCTCTTTGTAAATTTTATGTCAGAGTCACCCTGACACTTGAGAAGTTGCTATCAAATTTTCTTGAAGCTTCTGCTAGTAAAGGAAATTTCTATCCTGGTTTCTAATTTTATTGTGCAAAAGATGCTTTTTCCGTATTAACCATTCCCGTTTATTACACAACTACATAAAAGACAGTCCCGAGCCAGGTTAACTTCCAGTATGAAATTAAGGCTTACTGTTTATTTTCAAAACAATTAATACGGAGGCACCTGGCACTGACTGAATCATATCATCTCCACTTAGCTTGTTCCCAGTGCATCACATATTTCTCAAGGTTTACTATTCATGATCCTTATGTCTCAATTTTAAACCATATCTTTCAGCATCACTGTTCTTATCCCCTACCAGGCACATCTTGCAATACACAGGACAATATAAAAAGGATTCTTTACCCACACACAAGCACGTACCAAGGACTTTGATAAAATCTGGATCAACAACAGCCAGAATTACTTGAAATCAAATCCTAACACAAGTCTTGATGGGACACTCAAACCTGGCTAATCCAAAACACTTTGCAAACTATTTTTATTCGAATGAAAAAGACTCAGGTAAACAAAGTGATAGTACATACATGTTATAAACCTGGTTAGCAGCTTAACCTTCAGGAGTACAAGATCTAATGAAAAGCCAAACATGGATTAACCAGGTCCAAAAAACATACTCTGAAGGAAAAAAAAAAGCCACCAACATCAACGTTTTGAATTTTTACACAAACAGTAAATTTTCTCATGGAAGGGAAGGGCTGAGGAAGAGAACAAATAATTATTAGTCATTTCCAACTGGTTTATGAAAATACCGGTCCTAGATTGATCTATTTTCCACTCTCACAGAAGCCAATCATTTCCCATACATACCTTTATTTTAATATGAAAGTCTTGTTTACGCCAGTACAATGAAGGGCAGTGGAAAACAAATGAGGGCTTCAAACACCCATGAAGAGAAAAAGAGACAGACATGTCATTTTTTCTTTTTTTTTTTCTTTTTTAAACCAGAGTCAGAAAGGTTTCTTTTGCCGGTTTCGAATTCTAGACTGCAGCCGTTATAGCCTAAACTTTAATGCAATTGACTGAAATGCCTCCAATCTGCAGAGAAATGATTTGGAAATAAATAAACAAAGCTTCAAATAATCGATTAGGGCCAGCCCAGTGGCTTAGTGGTAGCGCTCTGCACTGCCTTGCGGGAGGACCCAAGTTTTGTTTGCACTTCCAATCCCTTGCTCCTGAGCTGGAAAGAGCAGTGAATATAGGGCTTCAGCTGCCTGGGCAGGAGAGAGCCAGTGCCACAAGTCTGCTCATCACTGACTTTCAGATAAATTAAACATCTGAGTTATACAGGCTCCAAAGGGAGTCCCATCCAGTCCTCAAAAGAAAATAAATAAAACAATAACTTAACTAAAATCCATCCCAGGTTCTTTGGTGTGGTTTTCGTTAATGCTGAGAAGTAGGAGAATCTGGTGGTCTATTAGCACAATCTATACAGTTCCAAAACCTCAGAAACTAGGATTTGCTGCCTGATTTGCTTCAATGTCCCATCTTTGTGGCTAAAAAAATTACAAATGCTACGGTAATTGAAACACATTTAAGATGATACTATATATATATATATATATATATATTGGGGTGGTCTAAGACTATTCAGATTCTACTTTATTTAATAAAATCGATAATTTATAAAGGCCAGTAAAGAATTTCTGTACCACAGGTATGCTACTTGTAGAGTCCAAAATTGTAATTGTAGTATGTTGCTTAGCTCCATTTTCTTCATATCCATTGCACATCTGACCTAAACTGTCCTTAAGTGCCTATTTGTAATTACATGGGGGTTTTTGTGCAATGACTGGAAGATTGTTGCCGTAGGAGAGGAATTATCCAGTAAAATTAAGTAACAGTTTACACTTGCACGTCATTTCCCTCATCAGTATTAATTACATCAGCAGAACAAACCCCAGGATCCCCAGTATTTGAAGAAAAATATTTAACTTTCTGCCAAATACACTGAAATGAAAATGTTCTGTACTATAGACTTCAAAACCCATTTCCACATGATGAATACCTGTAGCACTAAGATGAAGTTTATTAGTAAATCAGTTCTTTTGGACCGAGTTGCAGTGACCACACTCCTGCCAACGATTTGTTTTCAAATTAATACAGCTTTCCCACTTACTTAATGCAATCCAAAAGTATTAACTCTTTTCTTAGAATTAAATACATGAAAGGATTTACCTTTAAACAAGTAACTTTGCAGCTCAAAAGGTTGGTTAGTTACGAGGACAGGTAAGTCTTTAGCAAGGTAACCACAACCTTGAAATTTGGCAAGAGTCTACACCTACCTTAGTTAAAAAAAGAGAGAAACCAAACCCAACCCAAACCCTCAAGGCTGCAATGCAAGTACTTTCTCCAACGTACTCAGTATGCTGAATTTACACATACCGTACAGTATTATTTTACTTTAAAGTTAATTTCAGCATCAAATTTCTCTCAAGATTTGCAATGCAAAGCTTTCATTTGGGTGAATCAATACACTTAAAAAAAAAGCATACAAAAATGTCCTAAAATGCTCAATCATTAACAGAATATGTGTGAATTTATAAACATCACATTATTTCACTAACAAAACAACTCCATTTCTCCTCTAACTTACCTTCCAAGACCTGGACTGGTGCAAGCCTCTCCCAGACAGACGGAATTGCTTAGGAAGGAATCTTCCCTTTCCCAATGCTCTGTGTGAGGGACATCACAGAACTCCCAAAGCAGGTCATGGCAGATGAAACCTTTCACACACATGCCAGCACATGTATTCTGTTACTGATTTAGGATCGCAAAGGCCTTGGCTACACAACAACTGGACACGATTGGACAACATTAGCGGTCAAGACACCCTTGTCCCGTCCACACTAGCACTTCCATGATTGCTGTGACCCACTCAGCTGCCTCAGTATTGACCTGAAATGTGCATTAATGCTAGGGAAAAATGACATCTTACCTTTAGCTTCTTCTAAGAGATCCTCCCTGTTCACATCCAGGCTATTTCTGCTGGAAGTGGCTAGCATACACAAGCACATGTACACACATTCTTCTAAGATGTAAACTATGACTAATTTCACATTCCACTGTATCAATCTGTAAATACTTTGTTTTCTTTTTTCTTCTTTTATATAAAAACAATGGCATCAGAGTCTCAGCAATAAAGTATAAGAAAGATGAATCCTTGACTACACTTAACCAATTATGAAATCGCCTTTCAAACAAAGGAAACATATGCAAAAAATTTGTGTATTTGATAAAGTCAACTTAATATAACAAAAAGTGAAATATGCTTATTAAAAGTGTCTTTATATAAAAATGGTCTTGCAATGTACAGTAAAATGCAATACAAATTATTGTTGGTTACCTCTTCCCACCCAGTAACTAAAACAGCTATTGTTCCACAAAACTCCTTATATGCCGGTATCAAAGAAAGAAGCAATTAAGCAACTAAACATTTTCTATGTTGTATGCCTGACGGATGTTGAGGGTGTCTCGGAGCATCAAGTCTCGCAGACGCCACAATGCATCAGCCATTGTTGTATGAGCCCCTTTGCTTTTCAACCAGTGTGAAGGGAGTCGACTCTCTTGTTCTTTTGATAAGTGAACATCTCGTCTTCGTGCTGGAAGGTCAAGAAATGGCTCAATTACCTACTGGCTTTGATATTCACCACAATTTTTCTATCAAAAGGTGAGTATAATTCTACAGTGTAACTTTTACCTCTGATATTTAAACCCACAGAACTGATTCTTAGATTTATACAATGGCGATAGAATTAACCTGCTGATATACTCCCAGTCTGTTGATTTGGTTTTAACAATGTGTGGGTTTTAAGTAAGCAGCAGAATTATTTAGCATTTTCAACAGAAGCAAAAAATATTAATGGCTGTGAAGTGTGTTCTGTCTGGAAACATCCCACCCTGTATTAAAAGCCTTACCTGCAAGGGTCTGGTCCCACTTGCTGATACTATTTGACTCAGCACTAAGCCCCTCAATGTATTTCAGATAGGCTTCAGAGTGAAGAAGCCTTTGTGTCTTTGGTGGAGGGGAGACGAACATTGGAGTTGTGGGCTGCTGCATAACGGGTTGACTCGCTGGGCTCTGGCCAGGGTACGGAGGGGGTGCCTGCTGTCCTGGCGGGCCAAGGATTCCTATCTGCAATGACAAAACAATGGAGAGATCACATCTGGGGAAACTGCATTTCACATCTGTGCATCGGGTCATCCTCATGCAATGGAGCTTTAAAACCGGTTATGAGCAAAGGTGTAAGAAAATTTTCCTGGAAGACACCCACTTCAGCCAGGGCTATTTGCTGGGGTCACTGACATTCACAGAGAGGGAGGAAGAGCACACAAACCATACTCAATAGACCACACTGTTCATATTTCTAACCTATGTAAACATACTCTGATTATTATCACCATTTACTCCCCTCTCCCATTAACTTTAATCGTTCCCTTTGCCTCCTTTGCATTTCATGCTTTGTCTAATTTGATCAGAAACTGTGTCGCCTGTGAAGTGCAGGGTTTATTTCTAAATGTATTCTGTTTCATCAAGTTCAAATTGACCCTTTGGGCAACTGGGACACTTCCACAGGACAGATGCTAACTGCTGCCAGGCAAAAACTGCAGGCAGACAAAAACCAAATAAAATCAGTCACACAGAGGAGTTCCCACCACTGTCATAAAGCAGCAATTCTGAAACCTCTTAGCACAGATATCCTGTGATCTGGAGTAACTCAGTATTATGACATATACACTTTACTACTTTCTCACTCAAGTTCTGGGTTTCTTTACACCCTCTAACTAAAATTCTGTTTCTCTTAATGATGCAAAAATTTAGTCAGTAAAATTGGAAATGTGCTGAACACTTCATCTGTATTACTCACTAAGAAGGAACATTTTGATCGTCACTGCTACCCAAGCTCACAAATTCTGAACTGCCAAAGAACATTTGCTTTGTCAGTTTGTGAAATATGGCAGCACCCTCTCTGCATCACCAAAGTAGGCAAAAACCTAGATCATGAGCAGTTTAACAGTGTGTTTAAATAACCTGTCTTAGTTGAGCAGAAGGAAAACAAAACCAAACCATCATCTTGCTTATACTGTAGAAGTTACCCCTCTGGACAGAACCCAATTAGTCTAATAATTCAATCTATTATACAGACTTACACTCCCAGTGTTAAGATATTAACTGGCTCTAAATACATCAGTGTACATTTTGTTTATGTCCTCCCTGGGAAAGGCTATGTGCATCCCTATGTGTCTTGACTGGGATTTTGTTCAAATGCTAAATTCAGAACCTCAGAGCCACATAAATAATGCAAAAATGACTCACCGGCTGTCCAAAAGGACTTGCTCCGGGTGCTGGAGTGCCTACCATGGGGGACACATTTTGGCCTATAACACCTATATTTCAAAATATAAAATAATTAGTCTTATTTCAGAGCAGTGACAAATACCTCTTTGGTCTTCTACAGTAAGAATTTATACTTTGATATCATTGCTCACAGTTATCTTAAGCAGATGTATGACATTCAAACATCCCCTCTCCCCCAATGAAAAAAACCTAAAACACTTTAAGAATTTCTGAATGAAAAAGAAAAGAAGGCTAATATGACAACTACCAAATATATGGCCTGTTGTATTCATTTAAGAAATCCAAAGTGAGTAATTTTTGGATTTCAGGTTCTTTTCACATTACTTAGTGATTGCCTGACTAAATCTTTTCATTTATAATATAGGCTTCTGGCTTGACAGGATCTTCCTGGAATCCTTTGAGAAAGGAAATGCTTATTTGCTTTAGCAACATTTAACATTTCCCTGTGGTTTTATAAAAATAAACAAACATTCACAGTAGGAGGAAATCCAAGCCACTGCATAAATTCTGTTAGATCTCAGTAATATAAAGCACAATTTGCAGGTTAAGCTTAAACAGTCTTATATATGAGACTGATGAACATTTGAAATAAACTTAAAACCATAAATCTTGTTAGTTTTTCTCAAACATATCGAGGCTTTCCCCTATTGCACACAGTACAGCAAACACCCATGTCAGTCTTATATTCAAGAATGTACAAATCTAAATGAGAGTCGTGCAGTTCCTGATATACATACAGGATATGCTTTGGTCTGAAAAAAAGGAAAGTTATGAGTGCTCCTGCTTTTCTTTCTGTTTATGCCACTTCTCATACTCATTCACTGCAAAAGCTTCAAACTAACTGTGCTCTTCCTGAGGGTTTAATTTGCATGCAGGTTTCTCTATCAGTGGTCAAAATATGTGCCACTGCATTTTGCACACTGAAGTGTCATTCGAATGCATTTTCCATTTGATCACAGGCCCCATTTTAAATGCATCTGTATAAACAAGAAGTCACAAGTTGGGAAAAACATTGATAATACGAGTTGTGGAATATGGCACGGAATTTTTCTGGTACAAAGCAAAGAGGTTTGGTAGAGGGCACCCTCACCTTTCCAGCATCAGAGCATGGCTTCACCCTTGGCCCACCCTGCCCAATTTAGCACCATTTCATGTGTGGTCCTCCATTCCCAGGCATTATTTTTTCCTTAACCCATATCCTCTCGGGTTTAAACACCACACATACAGCCCGCATCTCCAGTGAGAAAAACTCTACAAAGAAATGCATTGTCCTGGATTCACTTCCCAAATGTTTGTATTGGCTGATGTATGCTAAGCGTCACTGCCTTGGTGAGTTGGAGACAGGCTCACAGACACACAGCTCTTTTCCTACTGGAACTATGGTGAATCTTACACACCAGCGAAGCTGCATATCTTGTACTGATAGGTAATTTGAAAACCAAGCACACCAACAAAAAAAAAAAAACCAAACCCAGTCCAATCTAAAACAATCTACATAAAAAAAGTCTTAACAGAGCTTCTGACAAACACAGTTGTTAAGTGGGGCTGTGGTAGGCAAACGAGACCACTTCTGCCCACAGCTTATTTAACTGCTGAACAAATTCAGTTAGAATTTGAGCATATGGGATGCACAACTTTTAAATAGGTGCATGAGTTATCAGAGGTTAAAACTGAAAGAGAACAGGATCAGATGGCAAATGAACATTTTTTGCCCCATAATGGGTACATGTTAATGGCATTAATGCTGGAGAAAATGCTTATTTTTCATTCAGCCTCACTTTTCATCAAGCGTATGGCAATAAAATAGCAAACATGTAATAGACATGCTCTCAAAAATTAATTCAAAATTTGGCCACAGTAGCGTACTGAATTTACCCTATTTCCAAAAGTTTCCAGTTACTGTTCTATCAACAAGGTTTAATACGAACACTGGTTCAGAATAACACGTCAGTGCCCCAGAAGCCAAGGGGTCTTACATGGCCAGGTTCACTTAAGTGCAGTCTGACTACTAATAAACATCAACATATTGAAAAAGAGTTTAGTAAGGAATGAGGGCAATAAATTTCATTTATAACCCCACTTTAAATAAAAACAGGAGAGAAAGGATGCTGTTCAATGTTCAAGGGTATGAATAGGCTGGTTTCAGCTTTTCAGGCCTCTGATGAACTCAAGCACTATTGTCAGGTTTTCTGGCTGGAGCAGCATTACGTTTCTCCAGTAACTTTTCCCTGCTGGTTTACTGGACATGCTGTTCTGACACCATTTTATATACACTTCATACATTCAGCAGTGTGTGGTGTGCGCTGCAGCTAAACAAACCTGCAATGTTCAGAAACAAAAGCTGTGACCAAAATAAGCTGCAGACAATATCTGTAACAAATGGTTAAACAGCAAGTACATGAAAATGAAATAAGGAGTGAATGAGGATGACATTCTTACCGGGTGGTGGGATGCCTGGCATACCTGGCGGGAGTTGGTGGGGTGGGGGCACCCCTGGGTGAAGTGGCTGCATGCTGCCCATGCTAACAATGCCATCAACTGGGCCCTGCAAAGGTGGCAGCACCGGTGGATAGCCACTTATCATGCCTTGAAGGACACAACAAATTTCAAACATGCATCAATAACATGCAATATGATCTATACAGTAAGACATGCGCCACCCACAAAAAAAAAGAAAAAGCACCTTTAGTACAGCAAGACGATACTACAATTAGTATCTTGCAAAAATGAACAAAAATTAAAAATTAACAAAAAAGTTGTAAATATGAAACGCTATACTTTGGATGAATTAGTATTTAGTGAATTTGTATGTTTCTCATGGGGCAATAAATGTTGAATATTCAGGTATGTTAACACAAGGAATACGTTCAGCCACAATTAAATGTTACTAACGCAAGCAATTTTAATACAGCTTAAAGCTCTGCCATCTGCATACAGCCTACAAACACAACACTAACCATACAAGCTTCACACACAGCCCTGAAATGTGGGCTAGCTCAGAGACCAGACCCAACTGGAATAAAAATAAAATCCCACAGGTTTTTCTGCAGCGCATATGCAAAATGAACACACAAAAGCCCTACAGCATTCGAATATTTAAAACTAATGGCAGTGACAAGTGATTTTAATTAAACCATCTTCAGTATGAAGAGAAAATAACTCAGATTTGAAACCGGACAGCACTGGATGTGCTGGGCTGCAGTAACTTACACTCACAGCACTAGACCTAAGTACAAGGAATTGTAAGGAGCACCTGCAGTCCCTCACAGAATTTCACTGTCTCTTCAAGGTGTCTTTCTAGGAAAATCATTGCTATGAGGAAGACAGTACTGTTCTGCTGCTATAAATTCATTTTTCTGCATTATTCTGGTTTCAGCTCAGGTTTGCTGTTATCCATGAGGTGAACCTACACAATCTAACTGCACTATTTTTATTACGTCCTGGCACATAACTTGCTTGTACTATGCTTGTTTTCTAGGCTTTTTGATTTAAATGGATGTGTTGTCAGGTAACCAAGCAAAGGGGTTGGAAAGACAATGAAAAGATGACAGAGGACAGAAGCAGGTTTAGAGAGATGAGGTAAGTTTAGAAATGCAAAACTGCTGGGGCGTCTACAGTCTGTGCCAAGAAACTGCCTCAGTCTTTGCCACATTCCGAGTAACGCATACAAGAAACTTTCAGAACAGGGATTTCTGGAATAAGACTGGCCAAAACCTCACATGAGCTCTGACTGAAAACAAAGCTGTCACAAGCTTAGGACTGAAACAGATCGAGCAGCAACAAAATACAAGCTTAATTTGTTCCTTCGCCAGGAAGAGTTACAAAGGTGAGAAACCTGAAATTCCAAAGCTTCACATGGAGCAAACAACAAGAAAATAAAGAACTGATCTCCCTCAAACCTTCGTTCTCCACAGGACACCTAGACTGACACTTATTACAAAGGTCTTAGGTACCTATTTCAAACATCTGGAAACTCATTTGTGCCTCTTTATTAGCAGAGTGAAATTCATATTTCTAATAGAAAAAATAGAAGAAGAAAACCAACAAAAAGGGATGTAGCTACTGCCTGGTACTCTCAGTGCACTCCGAGCTGCAATCATATCTTCAATGCATTTACATCTACTTCTGAAGCTTTAAAACAAACCCCAATGAAACAAACCCATATTTATCAATCATTAAAGCTTGCTTTCTACATTTCCAAACAACTGGCTGCATTAATAAAACTGTCATCAAATCTCCATGAGAAATCTGTTCTTGTAGCTCATCACAAGGTTGTAAGAGCAGCCACTTTCATACCCCATGTATAAGTTATTTTAATTTTACAATAGTAAACATGAGCATATCCAGCTCCCACAGCTCTACTTTACGTTCTCCCATTTTTTTACAGTAACAGTGTAAGAGTAAACAAACTTTTTAATGCCTAAATTTAAAAGAAACTAGAGCACTGCACATCAAGAAAAAAGCATCTCAGAAGGCATCAAGATCTCTTGGACTTGTGGGCCATAAAGAAGTTCCATGAACATCTGTGATGGAGAAGTTCTCTGAATTCAAGAAAAGTGATCAAATGATGGAGGAGGATGTGAAAGAGGTCTTAACAGAATAAGATACTTGAAAGTAAGTCTTGTGGAAACCAAAAGATGAAATATACTGGTTTTCAAATGAGACACAAAAATAGAAAGAGTTTAAAAAGATCCATTCGATCACCTGCTTTAAGAAGTATTTCACAATGTTCAAGTGAAGAGACTTGAATGTCTAAACACCTGCATAAGATGATGATCTTAATTACAGGTTTGCTTTTGAGGAGCCTGCCACAGGAAGTAAGTTATCATCTGTAGTCTTCAGAACACATCTTTTGAAAAGGTATAAGGAAGCGTTTATAGTATTATTGCCCATCAACACCTACCTCCAAAACCAGGAAAAATGACTCAATGCCAAAAAACCAAGAACCAAACCAAGAAAATACAACCACAAGAGGATGACATTTCGACATAGTCTAGATTGAAGTAGGTTACTCAAGAAAGAGATCAGCACTAGAGAACCCTTTTTTCCCTCTTAATATGTGCACAGACATGTGCAAACACACAAACCCACACACCAACTGCAATCAGTTCAGAGGAAAACTATCAAGAACAAAGTGAAAAAAATACAAAGGAAAAATGCAACTCAGCGTAAACAAATACTTTGTCATCTGGAGACCATGAACCAAATAAGGAATGTGCCTTCAGTTTAAACATCCATGCAGCCTGTTTACTGAAAAGGGATTTAGAGACTGTGATGAAAGACACTTCAGGCTGTCAGCTCTAAATACAGCCACAGCCTGTTAGATAGGAAAGAAAAATGACAAAAGAATATATGGAATAATTGGAATGCCTTAAGGGAAAGTTAAAAATAAAAACCCAAAACAAAACCCCCTCCAAATGCTCATTTTTACCTAACCTGGGCACTATTTTGACCTTGACTGAAGTAATTAATCATTTTAATTAAAAATGGGGGAAAGAAAACCTACTAGGTTTTCCTATCTGGCACAGCCAATTCATTTTTTCACTGATATATGACTGATTCCCATACAAGAATCTCCAGTGGACTACACCGTCTTCAAATCTGACCCTGGAAATAGTTACTCCAAGTATACCCTCTATGAACTTAAGTCAGGTAACAACGAGTAATGAGCGCAACACCCAGCAGCAGGGACCTCGTGGAAGAGTTCTCCAAGCTCAGTTCAAACCTGAAAAATCAGCTGATAAAACCAGCAATGCTGGCATTTTGTATTTGTTTCTGCAATGGTTCTAGATCCTAGTCTGCTTTGCTTACTACTGTCTGATCAGCAATGCTGTAAAGCCTCTGCTTGGATTTAAAATCAGGCTCGGATTCTGTTTGCCTCTCACCTTCCTGACAGTAAAACCAAAAATAATAATTTGCCTCCTACTTTACCACTTCCACTGATGCTGTATGCACGAGAAAAGTATTCAGCTCACTCCCCTTCTGCCATGTTACAAGGGCTAAACATGAGCTCTGCAAAGTGGAGTGAATAAATACGACTACCCACAAACAGAACAAGACTACTGCACAAGGAGGGCCCTTTTTCCCTTCGTTTTCAACAGGCTACTCACTACTGGAACAAGTAACACGGGACTACCAGGCTACCGCTGCCATTATGTATATTCATTATGAAGAAAGACTGAAGAGGTTGAGCTTTTTCTTCCGTAAGAACAAGTGACCCAAGAGAGTGTTCAGAGTTATGAAGGGGGTTGATATAGTGGATGAGGAAAAAATGGTCATAGCTCCTACGTTTTACCTGCAACGGGTGTCAACTGCTGATTGAGCATTCCCATTGGTGTTGGTGGCGGCACCACCCCCATAAGAGCCCCGACAGGAGTGCCTGCCCGGGGGGAGGAATTCTGCTGCTGTGCTGCTCGCTCTCTCTCCTGCTGCTCAGCAACTTTAGCTGCCCGCTCTGTAAAAGTATTTTAGATTTTCAGTTCTGTTTTGTAACCCAGAATTTCAAAATATTATCTGTTCATTAAAAAGGACTAGTCAAACACTGGCATAGTTTAGTCAAATATAAAGTAGAACAGATGAATCTTTTTGTTTTATACAGCATATGATTTGATTTCATGTGGCTGCAGCTAAGACTTTTAGAGAACCTTTCATAAAAAATATTCCACAAAGTTTTATATCTTTCTAAAAAAAAGAATTCAAATAAATAAATAATAAAATAAAAATTTTTAAAGTCAAAGAACAAATTTGATAATAACACCAGTGTTACCAACATGAAGCAGCAGTCCAGCACTAGGCTCGGTCCGCACTTGGAAAACAAGGCAAAACGTTTCCTCTTTTGACACCACTGGCTCAGCTAAACCAGTTGCAGCCAAGGCCAGCAGCTCTCATATAGATCCGCTACCAGCTGCTGAAGGGATTTTATGCATCATGTCTACCAGATGTGCCCTAAAGTAAGATGCAAATAGCAGACAGCAGTGCCAGCTGGTGGCGCCTTTATTCTCATGCTCCCCATATATTTTACTACTGATGCAGCTGAAAAGTGGTGGCAAAGTTGGGAAGCATTTGGGAAGCTTCTCTAGTGTAGAGAGGTCCTTAGTGTTTGGAACATAACAAGCAGCAGTTTGATAAACCAAAAATACTTTTCTCTGCCTTTTTCTATCAGTTTCCCCATCTGGTCCCCTCTGAGCTATTATTTCTTTTGTTTTTCTGAAGATGTCTAACTCACATTGTGCTGCTCACTGGAGGTCATGTGTGTCCTTTGTACGATGAATCTGGTCATTATCTCAACCAAGTTTCCCATTGTGACTGCAAGAACAAAAGATCTACTGCAGGGGAATCTGACCAGAGGACAATTTGATATTAAGGGAAGGGCAAAGGGTGATGGGAAGAAGAAAGAAAAAAAAAACCAACGAAAACCCAAGCAAACAAAAAAAGGAGATCTACTGAATGCCCACTCAAGGTGCTTTGGGGGCATGCAAGTAGCTGATTTGTTCACTCTGAACACTGTATCTGACTGACGCAATGAGGAACAACAAAGAATAATGAATGCAGCATACATAGGCAAACCTTAATAACACTGAACGAAGGGCTAGAAGTTTTCTTGCAGTTGGTGAAAGATGAAAACTGCCACTATACCAGCAATCAAGGTCCTCCGTCAAACAAAGGCTAAGAAGTAGTTCATCAAGGAGATTAAGTTATGCATCCTGCCATTGTTACTCGTTATCTCTAGTGTATGACTTAAAATGTCTATCACACATTTGCTTCCTGTAGAACCTGTTTGTGCAGCTTCTAGCACAACTTCCATACGCTGAAAGACCAGTTTCATTTCCAAAGGCAACTCCTTACTTCTTTTCACTGTCATTTTAGGAAGAGATGATGACGCAGAGACTCCTAAACTGACTACAGGCAACTTATACGCGATTGAGCACAAAACACACAAGATATTTTAAGGGTAGATACTGAAGTAGAAAAATTAGATAATCCTCTTCAGAGGAGAGCAAGCATTTGGGGAACAGATGAAGCAGCTGTTCTGACTCTCACCTACTTCTGGCCAGCTAAAAAAAATGGTCAGACAAAAGCAAAAGTTCTGGAGACACTCTGATGAATGAGAAATTACTGTTAGTGTTCAGCTTTATCAGACTTCAGAGTGCTGAGATCTGAAGAAGGGCCTGACGTAAGACAGTACTCGAGTTTTACCTAGACTCTATCCATGCTGTGATTGCCATGGAACTAGCAGATGAAATGTTACTGCCAAAGGGAACTGTAGCAGGTATTTAAAAGTTCAGCCTTGAGCATTCACCCTAACACTCAACACTAAACCCAAATTGTTTCAGCCACGACTTAAGATCATTCAAACAACATTTCTAACACATCTCAAGAGCCAGGAAAGAGACCTTCTGCTTTGAACAGAGCTTTTCCTTAAAACAGGCCTTCACCTCAATCCCATGCATTCTTTAATTTTGAGGAGTTCCCGCAGTGCACTTAGCCATGCAGGCAATTCCAACACAGCCTATTCTTTGCTCAACTATTACTAAAAAACAACTATTGCCCTGCATATACACCAAATGAAATTTTCACTGAATCAAAATGGATCTAAAATGCAAACTACTATTTACCAGAACATGGAAAAGCACTTTTGCACTGAGATGTCAAACTATGCCTGTTCCCTGCTTCCTCGTGCACATCCACGCTAGAGAGCATGTGAATTTTGACTCATCACAGTGGAAGGAAAGGACTTTCTCTCCTTTCACACCTGCCAAGCAAACAGAGTTTGCACACTTTGTAACCCCATCCCAACCCCTCAAAAACCAAAAGTAGGTCTAGCTCTGGGCAGATACCAAACTAAAGAAAATGCAGCCCAAAAGCTTTGGAAAATTTTAATTGAGAAAGAGGATTAAAATGGAAGCATGTAGGCAGTCATTAACACAGTGGACAAACAGCGGCTTCCTGCAGAAATGCAAGATGTCAAGCTGCTCTAAGATAGGAAGCAATGACATGCTAGCCGTCCTAGTGCTTAAGAATTAGGCTGTAAGGAAAGATCTATCAATAAAAAGATACCACATGCACCTAGAGGGGTGTAAAACAGAACTACAACAGGAAAAAAGGCCACAGTACTTTCACAAAAAAAGAGCATTACCATCCCTTCACAGCAATTGCAAAGAAAACTTGCACATAGTTGACTGGTGCTATATTACTCTCCAGAAGTGCAAAGAAGTACTACTGCAAATTCAGAAAGGACTGAGGTGGCTGAGAGTGGAAAGTGATAGCATGCAAACTTCCAGTTTGAAAATCAAAGCTGCTTTTAAGTTATGAGTATGCAAAACCCCTACTGAATCTCATTTTTAAAAAGCAAAGTTATAACTTAATTGGACAATAACTTTCCAGGGTGGTGAAACTTTCCTATCCACAGTAGCATTTCCTGCCAATAAAACTGCAACAGTTGCTTAAAAAATGGTTTTTGTATTGGAAGTCATTATTAAGTAGACATTAGTGGAAGACATTATGAACTAGGGTAACAACTATGGATGTTAAACCAATGTATATGTCTTGGGTAAGGGCCTGCTGTTAAGGATCACCTGCATTTTACTTTAATCAAATAAAAGCTGAAACACAATGACCAGTATCAGGAAGAAAGGAGGGACAGAAGGGGGCAAGGAAGGGACAAGGAAGGGGGCAAGGAAGGGG
>JBCJKH010045013.1:3756-27365 GCA_039877255.1 Loriculus beryllinus
GTGTCTTCTTTTCTCCATTGCCTAGAGGGAGATGCAGCCATGGATAAAAAGCATGTTAAACTAGCGAGATGTTTCACAAGGAAAGTGCTTGTCAGGTCAGAGGAGGATAGGGTAAATTTCCTTAGGAAATTAAACCTGAGGAGCAGCAGCATTGTCTAGTGACGTTTATCACCTGTCCTCCTGCTCTGCTGGAAGATGAAAGTGCTGCTGGGGCTAGATGCACAGTTGGTATGACACTGTGACTGGCAGCATACTCTGTTGCTCTGGATAGATGAGGAGCACTAGCCCTCTACGTCCCTTACTGTAATAAGTAAGGGACCCTTACTATGTGACCCTTACTATGTGTCACATCCCTTACTATGTCTCTTACTGTAATAAACACTGTCAGGGAAGGTTTGAGCTCTCCAGTGCTGTCCTTTCTTGTACTTTCTCCAGTCCCCTCTCCTCATTTTATTCTGCGTGTGACATTTTTGTGTATAATCTTCTGAATATATGAGCACACATGCTCACTGTACTTGTCCTGGACAGATTGGCACGTGCAAATACTTCCTACTTTCCAGTCTAAAGGAATGAGAGAGCTTGTGCAGGTGGTGTAGGGCACACTAGAGACTTGGCTCTGGACTTCTGACAAGGCAGCAGTAAAAACTATTAAGTAGCATTCAGGGTATTGACATCTAAAAGTCTGCAAGTCTGAAGCACCAGCTGGAGGTGAAACATGCAGTGTGAACTAGCCAGAGGTTGTTTTCACTGAGGTTATTGCTGCAGAGAAGGAGCAAAGGGGGAAGTGAGAATCTGAGCAAGTGGCAGTTCTTTCCATTTGATCATATGTTTGTTTTGGAGCATGGAGTGTGGTTTGGAGCACAGACCAGCAAGTATATGGGGAGAGAAGAGCTACAGGAAAGTATCTGCTGTCTTTCAAACACAAAGTATGTCCCGAGTGGATAGTAAGAGTGAAAAGTTTGCAAATGCATGCCATGGAGGGAGTAAATGACAAAAAATTAGGGCTCTTATGTTTATGAAATCCTGATGGTATTTTCATTACAGGCTGTGGAGGAAGGTTCTGAGCAAAGATGAAAGGACTCAGCAATAACGTTTATTGTGGCACGGTCAGAAAACAACCTTCCAGCCTGTTCATGTAAGAAATTATTTGGGTTAGGAAGACTGTGCAACTTAACTGGACTCCCCCACCTGAAACCCCTGCGGTAGTCATGTATTGCTGTGACCTTGCATTACAAATCTTGTGTTCTGTTTTTCTAAAAGTGATCTGAGTGGAGGAAATAGGAAGGAGCCCGTGGCTCACCTGCCTCTCATCTGGGCTCACAAAATTGATTATCCGTTGAAAGCCAACAGGGACTAAATTAGGAAGGGTCAAAAGAGGCTACACAAGGTCCTTCCCAATTAAAAGCCTGCCACGTGTACGCCTTCAGAGGGAACCTCGTACAACAGTTAGACAACAGGCCGTTCAGCTTTGCATTTGGCCTCTGGGGTTTAATGCAACAGGAATGTGGAATGTGTTTACAAGGTAGTGGTTATTGCTGAAATATGTGAGTGCTGGTGCCTGGGGAAATTTCAGAGGATTGAGATTGCACTGACAGTGGCTGTGCCTCTTGGACAGTCTGTGTGGATGTTGGGGAGGGAACTGACCTCTGAGTCTGCAATAAGAGCTCTGCAGAGGGAATGCAGTGGAAGATGTTCCCCTTCCCCACCACCTCCCAGTGCCTCCCCACAGCTCCAGTTGGATCTCACTCCATCCTCACTGCTCCTTCGTGCTAAGATGACCCAGGAGGACAAACCAGCCCTTGAGCTGAAGACATGGCTTCTTGTTATACCTGCATCCGAGGTGACTCCAGGTTAGCACACAGCTGCAGCTAGTTCAGCAGATCCCTGTGGGCTGAAATGAGGCAAAGCTGAGGGAATGCTGAGGACTGAGGGCCTCTGACGGTACCTTTCATGAGCAGCTCCTGGAAATCAACCTGCTGCTATGTTCTGGCTAATCTCAGCTGGTAGGCTGGTGTATCTCTGCCTGGAAGGGCTCAGGTTTCTCTTAGAATATTTAATTCATTCTCTTTGCATTTCCCTACTTTCTTTTTTCTCTAGTTTAAATATCCAATATTAAAACTCTTCTGCATGCGGTTCATAGATGATACTAATGATTATTTTATCCTTCCAGCATAGGAATTCTGAAGGAGCTGAGAAAAGCCCAGCCTAATCTTTTTATTTCATGCGCTTTCCTCATCAACTTGTGTTTGGCCAAGGCAGACTGTATTTTTCATCACACATAGTGGCAAAATATTTGGAATTAATCTTAGGATATAGGTATATACTGTGTTTGGATTAACATGACATTTAAAAATATTTGTCATAAACTTTCAAAGAAACCTAAAATGAAATTACACTGGTAACTACACGACACATTATGGACCTGAGAGTAAGTACTCCGTGCAGTATAGATGGGCTTAAAGAGGATGAAAATTGAGCCAAAATCAGCATTGATGTTAGCAGTTGCCTTCATTGTTTGGTTGACTTGGCCCACTGAGTTTTCTTCAGAACAGCAGATGAAGCAGAATACGGATCTTATTCTGAGTAGTACTAAACACTTTCTGCATTTTAAACCCCCATTAACCTCTGCACTGTACAAGAACACGCTTACAATAGGCTAATTGAGAGGGCAGCAGGTGTAAGTGCACTGTTCCTCCGGGCTTGCTGTGGTTCCAGGTGAGCCTTCCTTTGCCACAAAGTGAGTGTGTGTGTACATAGTTATATAGACAATTTATTGTATTCATGGTTCCAAAAAGCAAGAAAGGATCAATGAAAGCCCTGTTATAGTTCCTTGAATTTGAAGGCACTGAGACTTTACAATAACGTTGATATTTCTACTCATTCTGAATACCAAAAGACCTGGTATAGTTGTTTCTGTGAAATAGCTTCAGGAATGTTCCCAGTGCTGAATTCAAGGATAATTGCAATTGCAACATGTAAAATCAAATGTAATTTTGTTCTAACTAAAGCAAGACATTTTACTTTCTATTGCTTCGCAAGGAGAGGCACAGTGAATTTTTAATACTTCACTGACCCTTGACTCTGAGTGACGTTAGCCTGCTGCTGTACAGAAAAGATGAACTTCTGCAGAGCATTATTAGCCAAAGTACTCTATGTGAACACTCGGTATTGTTTAAAGGTACAGACTGTGCTTCTGTCAGTAAAGATGGCTAATAGAAGCCTAAAACTCAGGTAGTATGTCAAGCTGTTTGTGTTCCTAAATATAGTAGGGGATAACTGGTAGGGTGCTGGAGGAGGGAAGTCTTGTGTCTTTGTGTGAAACAGCTCCGCTTGTATTATCCCTGCATGCTGAGAAAGAAGAAAGAGAGCCAATGTGTCTTTATTACTCTAACAGGTTGTTTAATAATAATGCTTGGTAGAATAGATCTCCTGGCTCCTCTATTAAATCACAAAAAAAATAGGCTACTGAAAGCATGAAGAAAAGGGTTACTCCATAGGAATAAGGCATTTCACATGAGTTCGCTTTATTCTTTCACTAATGGAGCTACCCCTTCCCCCCCCCCCTTTAATTCTTATGTATGGCTGTTTGGTTTGATTTGTTGTTGTTGTTCTGGTTTTTCTTCCTGTTTAAAGAAATCATGTGAGATAAGGCTTTTCGCCTGAACAAAATATGACCTTTGACAAGGTGTATACCCTCAGGTTACTGAGCCCTATCAGGGAAGCAGAGTTCCCTTCACCCTTCTGGGGACCAGCCTATTCTGTGCACTATCCAGGATATCAGACTGGGCAATCCTAGAGGTGCCTTCTGAGCTCTTGGGTTTGTGTCTTCTGTTGCAATGTGCTTTTTTAAAGATAAAACCTAAAAGCTCACCCTCCAAAAGCTGCTTGGGAGGAACATTTATTTTATGGAGTGTTTCTTGCCTCTCTCAGGAATGCTGGGGGAAGGAAGGTTCGTCAATTCTTGGAAAGAAAAAAACAGGTAGAGAGAGCAGGGTTCCCCACACACACTCTCCCAATTCATTGAGCATGCGTTGTGCTTGTAATAGGGAAAGGAATGTGCTTTTGGCAGGGGCACAGCAGAAGGGCTGGTGAGGATCTGACATGAGGATCTGCCCAGCCTGTGGGGTAACAGGGACAGATGCACGAGAGGAGGGTTTGGTCTGTTTAGGCAAAGGAAAGCACATGCTGCCCAACAGCAGTGAAAGAAGCAAGTGCAAACAACCAAACACCCAGAAAACACATTGAAAGGCTTGGGAAGATGCACCTGCTGCCTCTTGTGCTTTTCCTGTCATAGCCTGTGAAGTCCAACATGCTGGTCAGAGCAGTCCTCACCCTGTTTGCACAAAGGTTCAGAAGGGGTGTCCATGCAATGAACTATATCTCCCATTTCCCATATTCCATTTAGCAGGTCTTTTATTACTTGACATCCCTTGATGTCTCTTCTATCAATGATCACAGGGACATTGGGCACCACCTTATGCTTACACAGTATGTAACAGAGGGCTTGAGTGATAAATGGGAGTATTGCAAAGGAAGGGCTGCTGCAAAGGGATAGTAGCATGTCAGTAGTTACATAGCTGGTCCCTGTGCCGCAGCTTACTATTCTTCCACTGCCAGTGATGTTGGAGGTGGAGTAGGAGCAAACTCTGGCATGAGGAGCAGCACTGGAAGAGCTTATGTGTTGATGCAACTAACTTTTTTAGCAATTTCTGAGAGAAAGGGCAAATCACTCACAGCTAGCTCTGTTCATTTTGACAGCGACTGGGAAGAGGAGGGAGGATCCCTAAAAGGTAGAGCTTTAAAGGGGAGGGCACTGACTGCATTCAGGCTGTGTGCTCTCACCTGGATGCTAGCCAGGGAGGGAGTGCTGGTAGCAAAGCTACTCACAGCCAGCCCTGCTCTAGGCATGAAGAGTGGCACACAGGCTCTCACCACACCATCGTGGTTGCACAATATACAGATTTTCTGATAGCATGACAGCATGCTACAAGGGTTGTGGTAGCCGGAGAAAAATGTTCATCACAAGGAAGGGAAGAAACCCTTGTACTAACCAGTAATGCAGGGAAGAACAGGGCAGAAAAAACCTGCGCTATGCCAAGTTCAGTGTGAGACTGATGAAGATGGATATTGAACTGTCGTGCTTTAGACAGCAAACCATTTGTGAAAATGCCACATTTTGAAGATGATGTCCCCATGGATATCAGTCAGCGTATGTAAACAAGTAGGCGCTAACAGCATCCGCACTAAATTATTACAACAAGCAGAGAGCACATGAAGTGAGAGGCTTTGCAAAATAATACTTTTTGTTTACTGATTCAAAGCTATTGAAAATGGAAAGAGATGATTGTTTGCCCAACTTTGAAAACAAAAGGCAAGGTTGTATACAAAAATTAACAGGGTATTTTTCTTCTTGGTTTGGCATGAAGACTGTCTTTAATATTTTATATTGATTTGGTAAAGGATAACAGTGCAGTTTTCTCAGAAAATGTCTTCTCTGAATAAAAGGGTTTTAAGAATTCAAAAATTACGGGGATGCATCTAGATGTACAGAACCTGTGTAGGTGCTGACATGATAGAAGGGCAGGGTGGCACTTCAATCACACTTCTGGGACTCCAGACAAAGCTCCTAGGATGGCTGTGTGTATGTAAGTGTGCACTCAGGTGCCTTTGTTCGTTTGATTTTAAAGTTGGAGACCGAATAAAAACTGAAACCTGTGCTCCTTTGACATAAAGAGAGGTCTGGAGTGGGAAGATGTATGGCTTTGGAAATGGTGTTGCAGTTGTTATCAAATTCTTCTGTCCCTTTGGGTGAGCTTTTTGGATGTGTTCATACAAACTAATTGGATTCCCAGAGACCTGCATCTCAGTCATGTGGACACTGCTAAATACCTGGGCTCCTGTGTGCAGTTCCATCTCATGGGGAGCACTTCACTATGCTTCCTAGACCTCCTGTTGAGAAGAGAAGGGGAGAGAGGAGAGGTTTATGCTAGTAACATGAGCTCAAGATGATAGATGACTTCTGGAAAGGATTTTATAATTGGGCATGTTGTGAGAGATTTGGTTTTGGCTAGGCTCACGTGTTACCACTTGGGAGCACTCAAAGCAGTTTGAGAGCTTGAAGCGGGGGTTGATGCTGGGATTTCTGTTAGCAGGAGAAGGTCAGAGCAGAGAAGCGTTGAACAGCAGGGTTTCTTTTGCTGTGCAAATACCTCTCCATCACAAGCTTCTTACTCTGCTCTCCTACACTTCCTTCTACCACACCCTGTTGTGCAATGTCTTCAGCAAACGGTCTCTCTTAGTTGCAGAGATAAACCTTTGCTTGGGAGGCAGGTGACCACCACACGCTTTTGGCCCTGTGCTATGCCAAGGCGTGGTGTCCTGGGGCTGCTCTGGCTGGTGCTCTCACTAGTGCACCTTCGGAGAGCTGGGCATCTCCAGAGGTGTGCAAGCTCTGTTGGTGCGCCTCAGGCACCCTGGGCTTGCTCCCTCTGGAAACTTTGAGCTGTCCCTTTTCTGCCGTCCATGTGACAGGGGAAAGGACTACGTGGCTTGTGGGTGGTGTTTTTAGTTCAGGTGAAGTCTCCAGAGGAGGGATGGATGAGGAAAAGTTTGCCTCAGTCTTTGCCCCAGTGCATGTCACCAACAAAAATGTTAAACAGTGCCGGTCCCAACACCCAACCCTGAGGAGCACAATTTCTCTCCTGCCCATCCTTCTTGAAGAGCCTGTATCCTTCCATTCCAGCACTTTAGTCATTACTTTGTCTGCTAGAAACAGAGTATTCTTACACAGCACAGGAATAAAAGGTATAAACTGCTGTAGTTTGGTTCAGCTGTGATTTTTTTGGATACACACTTTTGAATGTACTGACATTTTGGAGGGATAGGAAGGGGAATAAAACCCCATTGCATTGTCATATTCGCTCCCTATTCTCTGCACTTATCTCAACGGTATTTCTTGTATCTTAGCTCATCTTGAAAGGGCATGGAAAGGAAGAAAGAAAGTGGAGAAAGCCTCTGCTGGGAAAAGTCCAATATAGAAAAAATACTGTTATAAACTTGGGTAATATTTAGAAATTTATCATCTGGCATTTTGGGCGTATAAAATCTCATAATAAATTGATAAAGCACGTATCTCTAGGAGTCTGCTGTGAAACAAACCACACATAAAATACAAAGGAAACAGAGAGGAAAAATGTACCAAGTATTAGCGGTGTGGTAAATCCTGCCCTTGCTGACAGGGGAGAAGTGATGCAGACTGCTCCTCTTGGTTGTGAATCCTGCTGAGTTTTCAGATCACAGGATGATTTAGCTTAGTGATGGGCTTCAGTGTATCTTGGGGCAACTGGAAACGAGAAAGATCAGTAACCATGTTCCACCGCCGAGCCTCCAGATCAAGCACAAGTGGACAAGAATATCACCCATGTCAGTGGGTGCTGCTTCAAAGCTGCTGGATTTTTATCAGCATTTTATTGAACTTACAGGCTGTCAGAGATTGTGAGCAAAGCTTTGAGGAAGAGAAAATTTAGCTCCACAGCAAACAGTCAATCCTCTGTTTGCGTCAGAGAAGTGACAAACAGTTATGGTCACGCCGGGGTAAACTTTGGCCTCTGAGGTTTTTGTTGTTTCTCCTCTTAAATATCATGTTTTAATCAAGTCTTTCCCATGATGAATGTATTAATACTGGATGGTTTGTTACAAACACTGAGGAAAAAAAACCCCTGAAAGATTGATAAACCCGCCTCAATATGTTGTTAAAATAGGTCATACTGAATGAGAAAAGGGGAGCTATAGATAGAACAGTTGTCCAAGTTTATACATTTGGGAAAGAAAATGCGGTGGGTGGTGAGCAGGTGAAACCCAATGTTTCTCTAACAGTGCTCAGCAAAGGAAGCATTTAAAAGGAAAAATAGCTTTCCCCCATGTCAGTAAAAATGTCATAAGAAATTCTGAGCTAGAAGTAAATGCGGTTGTGTACAGCTGGGTTTCGTGGGGTGCTCAGCTGGGGAGTACTCTGCTTGCAGAGTAGCACAGGGGTGTCTCTGGCAGTGCAGAGGGATAAATGGGGGCCAGTATCTCTTGGCACTGTGATGGGATATTGCTCCAGTGGAAACCATCACTTGGCAAAACACTCATCAAGCGGCTGAATCTCAGCTTCAGTATTTGCTTAAAATCAAGGTTTGCTAAAAACTAACCTGTTGTCTTTCAAGCATCTTTCTGAAAACCTGACCAGCACACTGCTGAGGGTTTCACAACTCCTTCCAGCCCCTTCTGCCACCTGCTGACCCCCTCCCACTGTCCTCAGGGTAAGGAAGTGGGTGCCCATTCATCCCCTGATGCAAACAAACCTCCCCTTGGTGATAGCAGCCATAAAACTCCTCCCAAGCCTTTGGCGCTGGCGCCTCGTGGTCCTCATCACAGTGCATGTTTACACAAGGTAGTGACTGTGGTGAGGGCTGCCGCTGTTTCCTCCTCCTGTGCGTCAGGCTTGGAAGAGTCACATCAAACCCTGGGCTTGGGCTGGAAACTTGCCTTTGAACTGAACACCTGAGGTATGTACCTTCACAAGCTCTGGGCAGTGAAAGGCCCGCACAGTTCCTCGACCCTTGTAGTTGCATGATGAGTCAAGATGCAGTTTTTATAAAAGCCTTAGAGTTACCTCTCTGCAAAAGCAATATTGCACACCTGGCCCAAACTTCTAGGGTTTATTTGCTGTGGCTTAAAATAACCGTGGGCCTGCTGGGGACATGAGAGTCTCTGGGCTCCTGCACAGGAGACAGAGACCGCTGGTACTTGCACCCAGTTTTCTTCCACCCTGCCTATCTCTGACCTCAACTTTGGGTCACTTTCTGCTTCTCTCCAAAGTCATCTTACCCGGATGACCTTCCTCCCCACACACCTCCTGGATCTCTTCAGCAGGCTACCCACAGTGAAGAAGCCATTTCTTTCCAGCTCTTCCCACAGGCAACAGTGGGGAACCATACAGGGATAACTCTGGCAATGGTGGTGGGACTTGGTGTTACAGAAATGACACATCAGCCGCCATAACAGGGTTTGACTCTAGGTTTGTACTGAATTGATAAGATGAAAGAGAGAGTCCTCTCTGCAGGTAGATTTTATTACTAGGGCTATAGTTTGAGCTGGGTGCCTCTGAAGATGACCTTGAACAAAGGAATTCCAGGGCAATTATACCCTTACAACCTGAATTACCCACTCCTCATGCAGCAGTTCAGACCAATAGTAATATTAGGCCTGGGGTCTTCCCATGCTTCATTGGGTCCTTTCATTGTATCTAGGTGGGCCATTTCTCTTCTCCTAAGGTTGCAGCTTCTGTTAATTAACATAACTTCCTCATCTTCTGGCTTGGGCCGGTTGTGGAGCCTTCTTTTTCTTGCCTAGGTAAAAGTACAACATGTCTAGATGAAAGTTCACAGCTTGCAGCCTAAGGCTTCAGCAGATTTAGCTACTAATGCTGCACAAGGTATGCTAAACCAGTTGTATGTAAGTAGTAGACCAAATCACAAAGCACTGGCCAGGGACCTGTCTGCTCACAAGCTAGTGTTCCAGCCCTGCGTCCTGTGCTGCACCCTTGCAAGAGACATCCCCAAAAGTACAGTGGAGCTGAGCTGCCTTCTCCAGGTCTTGATCACTTTTTGAAAAGATATCTTAATTCATAAAATAACCTTAGAAAACAGCAAAAACATGCCAGAGCTGAAGAATGGCTGCATGAGGTCAGCAGGGGAGCGAGGACCTTGCTTCAAGATATGTGGCTAGCAAGGAGAGAGTTCATCGGTGTTCAGCATCCTTCTGTCTCCCCTAAGCAAGGAGATGTATGCCTCACCCCCGTCATGTATTACTGTACCCAGATGTTTGGCACACACAGTGGAAACACTCTTTGTGACCTCAGATGTCACAAATCAGTCACACAAACCTCCTCGTACATTATGGTGGGGGTAACTTTAATTAAAATTGGTTGTATTCTCTAGAAAATTGGCTGTCAAGTTTTGGGATGGGACAACACCACATTTCTGGTGTGTCAGAAATATATTATCTGCTTGAATTTTGCCTGAGGGAAAGTGGTTATATTTAGCTTCATGTTTCAAACCAACATATCCCATTGTGTGAGCATTTATCCCCAGGTGTATTTGCTCTGCAGAGCTAGCGAAGTATGGCCTATAAACATTTGAATTAAAAAAATACACCCTCACCTGAGTGCAGCTGGATGCAACAGTGTCAGTGGGCCACAACTGGGGATCTGAGTTATAGCATCCATCATTTATATAGATACTGTAGGATCCCACCTCTGGCATGCATATAACAGCTGAGGGTTTCAAGGTGTTGATTTGCACTCCTGCTGTTGCTATATGACAGAGTGAATCTGAGACACCCTGAGCCTGTTTAATTATCGGCTAGATAGGCCAAGGCGCACAATGCATATGTATCTGTCACCTCCCAGCAGGCATTTACTACTAATACACGTATCATCCACATCTCTTCTTTTCTAGAGCAGTTCCTTATGAATTGTCCCTACATAAGGCAGATGCCCTTGACCAAATGTTGCTCACCCTCGTGTTTCTGTTTAACTCTGACTTGGTTTCCTGATGGGTGGTAGCAGGGGGTGATTTACACTTTAGGAACCTTAACAAGCAAAATGGTATTGTGCTTTCAAAAAGCAACAAAGAGAGAAGAAAATTAATTGTTTTATTTTTACTTGTATTTTTCTGTTGTCTGTATGAACAAAGGAATAAAAAGGGTTGTTACCTTTTCACAAATTGCTTAAAAAATAAGAAATACTACAGTCTGTAGAATACTTCGAATTTAGATATATATAAAGGGAAAATACATATGTTTCTTTACTAATGTTATGTGTACGTGTTCATCATAGTATCATAGAATGGTTCAGACTGGGAGGAACCTTAAAGATCATCTAGTTCCAGCCTCCCTGTGGGACAGGTAGGGACACCTCCAGACCAGATTGCTCAAAGCCCCATCGAGCCTGGCCTGGAACTTCCAGTTACCCAAAAGCTGTAATAAGCACAAAGACATTTTGTCTGTGGTCCTGAATAGGTGCCGAGAGGGAGAGTCAAAGAAGCCCACCTCCTCTGATGCATGCTTTTGGAAGCATCTGACAATCTCAACAAACTGTTTTCAGGCAGGAGAGGCTAGTTAATTGAACCTTAACATACTATTGTCTTATGAAAGTAGAAATATTCTATGAAATTTATTATACTTTTGCCTAATAAGCTTCATCCTATGGGATGTTTTTTATTTTTTTATGTATATTTATCATGGAATGATAGAATGGTTTGGCACCTTAAAGATCATCTGGTTCCAACCCCCATGCCGTGGGCAGGGTCACCTTCCACTAGACCAGGTTGCTCAAAACCCTGTCCAGCGTGACCTTGAACACTGCCAGGGATGGGGCAGCCACAGCTTCTCTGGGCAACCTGTGTCAGAGCCTCAGCACCCTCACAGGGAAGAGCTTGTGCCTAATATCTAATCTAAATCTCCCCTCTGTCAGTTTTAAGCCATTCCCTCTTGTCCTATCACTACGGGCCCTTGTAAAAATCCCTCCTCCAGATTTCTTGTAGGCCCTCATTAGGCGCTGGAGGACTGTCACAAGGTCTCCTATGGAGCCTTCTCTTCTCCAGGCTGAACAAGCCCAGCTCTCTCAGCCTGGCTCCACAGCAGAGGTGCTTCAGCCCTGTGAGCGTCTTCATGGCTCCCTCTGGTCCACTCAAGTATGTCCATGTCCCTCTTGTGTTGGGTGCCCCAGAGCTGGAGGCAGTACTGCAGGTGGGGTGAAGGGGAGAATCACCTGCTGGCCACACTCCTTTTGATGCAGCCCAGCATGTATGCTATACCTCTTCATCTAAAATACTGCTACTTTGCTTTCTGTATTTTAAAGACCATCAATGGATTAAAAAGACACAAGCGTGATGCTCACCAGAGTCTTTTCCTCATGGCCCTAAAAACAAATTCAGTCCCTCTCAGCCACTTCCTGAGACAGCAGTCATTGGTAGGTAGGTCATGCTACACATTAGTGGGAGATACTGGATTATCTACTGGAGACTGCTGCTTTGGAGGAGGCCAGCAAACCATGGCATACAGTTAAAAAGGAGCCACTAGTACACTGAGCTGTGGTGCCCACTTTGCCACCAGGAAGCAGAAATGCTTTTGAAGCACCAAAGCCCGCTTCCCGATTGTGCTAAGAGAATGCATGCAGGCTGCTATGGCAGCTCAGCTGACAGCCCATAATTGCTTTCATTATGAAAGCCCATTTGTTTCTGCATGTGGGACCATGTGTAAGATAAACATGGGGATTGGGAATGCAGTGTAACAAAAGCGACATTGTCCACTTGGGTTTAGCCAATAGGAAAAACAGTCAGCTCATCTTCAGCTCACGTATGGCTTCTCTAACTCACTATCATTTTCCCAACAAATACTTAGTGAATGTAGAACTGGGTCTATTGTTTAAATCAAGCAATTCTACACCACATTAAACACAGTGGTTTTCATTACCTCTCAATGGAAAGAAAAAGACATCTCCCTAGGATAAATAATAACTACATTAAAATAAGAAATGATGCTAAAAGAATAGATCACATTTGCTGTGTAACAATATAGCAGAAAAGAGTCGTTACTTGCCAGTGGCTCTCTATCTGAGTGAAATCCACACTGCTTGGAGTAACTATTAAGTGTATGCGTTTGTAAGGGAAGAGAGAGGGAGTAATTAATTTGATTTCGAGCAGTTGTATTCCAAGTAAATTCCATTCCACGGCACTGGTGGTGGTTATTTGGTAAGAGAGAAAAGAAAACAAGAGCCAGACCCTGCTCGGGTTGTGGGGCTTTGGGTTCATTTTCTAAAGGGTAAAGTTATTTTGTTCGCTGTGTCTTGAGCTTGGAACAAACCCAGACATGTTTAATGTAAAAGATACTGCACTAATATGCTGTTGATATGCCAGCAAAGCCTAGTCCAAAGCCTGTTAACATTGGTTAGTGAGACATTGTTGACTCCAGTGGGCTTTGGAATAGACCCAGGAACAGCTCCATGTCCTAGTTAATAATCCTATTGCAGGGTGGAGCCTGATCCCTGGCATTCGGCAGGAATTTCCTCATTTATATCATTAGGCTTTGAATCAGACTAATGTGATAGTTATCCTATGTTACCAATCTCAGGATTTGGTATCTCAACATGAAGGCTCACTTCTTCACCAAGGGGACAACACGAACACATTTGGAGGGCAGCTCAGCTGTCTCAGGTGGATCTGGCCGTCCTTCCCTGGATGCTCCCATCTCTTCTGGCTCAGTATGATGGAAAGAGCTAAACTGGAGAGATAAGGCAGTTAACTGTCAGGTAGCTGAAATCAGATAAAATCAGTCCCACCTCTGGTGATCCCTGTGCAGCTAACTTATGGCATTCCTAGTGCATGAAAGATGCAGATAAGCCACTTGGTACTTTAAGTCATCATATCATAGAGAATCAAACCCAGAACTTGAATGTGGATAATCACAAGCATAATGGAAAGTAATAATGAGGTCAGTACTTTCTCTTTTCATCCAAAAGCAACTAGTCCCAAACTCATAAGTAGGACAGGACAGGGGCAAATCTTCAGCATTTACAAATAGCGAAGATATTGCCATCCTCAGAATTACTTGATTAGCAGCAGTATTGAGATAAAGCTGAATTGAGATAAAGACTTACTGTAGAGGGTACAATATTAAGGGATGTCCTCTAAGGAGCATCAAGACTGCTAAATAAAGAGTTAGTTTTAGAAGTTAGTGACTTACGAAAGTTTGTTCTGTTAGTCAGAGAGAGAGCCCAGACCAGGATCCCACATTCCTTTCTTCTGTTTGCTGCTCCGTTCTCCCACCATAAGTAAGGAATAGAGTTCTCATCCTAAATAAAATTATTACTTGAAATCATTGTGCACCTTTAAGGAGGAGGCGTGACTTGTTTTGAAGCAGACACTTGTGCTATTCTTAAGGAATAACACTTTCTGCTACTCCTTCTTTTCTCTTGAAATCATTTGAGTTGGTTTTGCCCGCATGTGTGAATTCTCCTGGCCATCACCGCCTGGGCTGTGTGCTTGCCTTACCTCACCAGCTATTCAAGCAAAGGCATGATCAGTCCCTGAGTGGGGGGATTGCCAGGAAGAATGCCAGAGGAACAAATGGTGAGGTTTGTGAAGCGGGTTTTCTCCCTGTGTTCAGCTCTGAGCCACTAAGTCAGCCTGGTTTTCAGGGTGGCATGTCCCCTTTCCATCAGTCATGGGTAATCTGCTGTTTCTGCTTAATATCAAAAGGATGCAATGAATTAAAAACAAAGCAAAAAAACCCAAAACTCCAAAAGCAAAAATGTTTCAGACATTTGCCTTAAATCAATGTTTATTTTACTGATGCTTATCGTAGATGAACGAGGGAAGCTGTGATGAAATACAGTGAAATATGTATGCTGGGGTGAAGTAAAGTAAAAGGTGAAGTGTAACAAAGGTCTGCTCAGCCTCCTTGCTTCAGGCCCTAGGAATATTCAGGGAAAAGACTGGACTGAAAAATAACAAAGAGAACTGCCTTTTCCGTGTAAGATATTATTCATTAAGCAGTAGAGCCCACTGCTTTAGGAAGGTACCTTGGACATGAAATTAGCTAGGTTGAAAGGGGGCTTGAAGAGAAGATGCGTGTGGCCATACCAAGCTCTACCCAAGGGCTGTTACACGAGGTGCTGTTCAGGGCCATCTGCATTTGCAGCCAAGATATTCAAGAGCCTTCAGCAGGTTTTTTGGAGAGGGGTGAGGGATGCAGGTTGGTTTAGACTGATGCAGTGGAGGTGCAGGGGTGATTAGATAGCCTCCTGCTGCTATGTGAAAAGCAGTTACAAAGATGTCAGAGTCAAACTACGGAATGCCACATGGCAGAACAGTGAGCAGTGAGCAATAACAAATCACAGCTTGGAAGGTTTACATTGGACATAAGTGGAGGAGGAGGGTGGAGAGCACTGGAAGGACTCCTGGTTACCCAAGCCATCATGGTATCTCTGTCCTTGGAGGCTTTCAAGTCTTGGCTAGACGTAGCGTTGATTGACCTGAACTACTCTCAGAAATAGTCTTGCTATGAGTGGAAGGTTGGACTGAAGGCTTTTAGAAATTGCTTCCAACCAGCGTTTCTGTGATCTTATGATAGCCAGTATGGAATTTCCTTCAAATCATGTCATTAAAAACTGAGTCCCTGGAACTTGCCAGTCTCCATTATAAATCCCTTGTCCTGATTTCCCTTCTGCTGGTATCTTTTTTCATCTACACTGCCAAATCACATCGTATCCCCTCACAGGATATGTCAGCCAGTACTCAGACGTGAAGGGTATTCTCTGTGCTTACTGAAGAGTTATTTGCAAAACAATAAGCATGGATTTATTTTTGGAGGTGCTTGCACCACCTTCTGCAAGTCTCTTTGCCTGGCCGATAGCCTGAGAAAGCTCTTTAGCCCCCAGTTGGCATTACTTATGCCAGTTTTATTCTAATGAAGTTTTGAAGGACTTCCTGGATTTGTATTTGTGTCCTTGGTTACTGGCATCATCCAAAGGAAAGACAACTCCAGCTTTAACCAGCACTTGAAAAACAGAAGGGCCACCTAATACTACTTGGTTATCAAGTCTGCAGTGAAACTGTGAGTACAGAAGGAGGCTGTATCATTCCGGCTGCCATCTCTCTTCACTATTGCCATGGAGATGCAGCCATGGAGGCCCCCATCCAAAGCTGAGCCACACATCTTTTAAATAATAAGAAGGTATTTTGAAGTGTTTAGGCAGATAAGTGAAAAGCAAGTAGTTATCTGCTCCTTTTATTTTTTTTGTCACTGACTATTTGCTTTCTGGGCTGGAATAATTTATTGTTCCTTTTCTGTCCGATAGGAGAGAAAAATGAGAGTGAATTCTTCAATGAGCAAAACATACGTTTGGAAACATCATTTTAGTATCAAAATGAGATTTCCATAAGACCTTACTGAATGAAGCTGTAGCAGTATGTCTTGATCCCTCGCTAGGAAAGGAAAAGCAGCCAGAAATTTCAGGACTAAATTTCCATGTAGTTCATCATCTTCTTCCTTTGTTATTTTTTTGTTTATGGAAAAAAATGAACTTATTAAGAACGGAAAAATACCAGATTGACAGCTCTGGAAAATAAAAGCTTCTCTTAATGCAGAGTGCTGATGTGGCACAGTCAGGATTAATGCAGAATGCCTCCCTGAGATCCAAAGAAATCACTGCAAGTCATTTGGCAGAGGACGGGCACTCTGCCCTGGTACTTATCCAGGGGTGTTTCAGAGGGCACAAGTGCCAGCCAGTGCTCAAAGGCTTAAAAGTCAGTTGTGCCTTTGCGTTTCTCTGTGCCACTCCTGTTGCCGAGCCGCTCTGCCAAGGGGAGCATGCACTAAAGGAGAGGGGAAGAAGGCCAATGTGGGGAGGTTTATGCTCATTAAGAAGTCATTTCTGTCACTGAATGGGCTGTCAGCAGTTCACTGTGGCAGAAGTTGATGGGGATCCACAGTGAAACTGTCTTGAGAGGGTTGGCATCATTTCTGGTTTCTGTAGAGATGATCCTGCCTTGAACAGGAGGAAGCTGAGTTCTGACCTGAAGTCCTGAGAGCCTGGAAATCGGTGCTTCCAGGCTTGGGAGCTCAACACCTTTCCAGTTAAGAGCTGATTTACACACATATAAGGTTTCACTGACCGGTAGCAAGGCAGCATAGCCTAATGCATGAGTGTAGCATGAGTATGTAAGTCTTGGCATACATGCACAAACCACTGAAGTTTATGTCTGACCTGAAGTGTGTGAATTAATGAATTGTGCAGATGCCACCTGCCCTTGATACTGACTCTGTGCTGGAGTGTGCCATTGCTTTGGGTCCAGCATGAACTAGGTGATGTCTTTGCACCTGTAACAGGTATGGATTTGGTGCATGGGCAGCAATAAAAAGCCTCTCACTCCAAGTCAAAGGGAGCCCAGGAGTTAATGCTATTAAAAGCAAAGGATCCAACCTCCTGGCAAAATTCTCCTCTTCAGTTAACAACCCTGTAGCCTGGGGAGAGCTGTAGGTGGTTTTGAGTGGGGTTTGGTGTATTCAGTCTTTATTTTGCATGCTTGAGGGGTGCTCTGTTGTGTGTGGAGAAAATTGTTTGCTTTTATTTTGTGTTTTTCCTCTGAAGTAGATGACTTTTTCATCAGGGTGCAAATCTGTCAAATGACCATTTCAGACTGCCTAGAAATTATGAGGCTCTGGAATCTATTAAAGCATAAATGTCAAAAGAAAATTACTGCAGAGTTTGCCTGGCCTTTCTTGTTTTACTCCTTGATGTTAACTTTCCTTGTTTGCTGATGTATGCTTTTTATGCAGGGCTTAAAGAAAAGAGACCTTTAAAGATGCTGCAGTTACTGAGTATTTTTGCATGTCTGCAGGCTCTGTGTGTGTGTATGTGCCTGTACAGTTCTCCATCAAGATAAACCTGCTTAGGAAAACCTTGTGGTTAAAAAAAGGGGACAAGAGAGAGACTGGATGGACTGGATGCCAAAAACCAGACCTAAATCACTCTCTTTTTTCCCTGTGAATATTTCTGAATTGTACTTGCAATGCACCATAACAACAAACAACGTGTTTTCCTAAGTGTAAATAGATTCATTGTAGAGGAGGCCTGTGCCAAAGCTGGTTTTGGCCTGTGCCAAAGCAGATGTCAAGGGCCTAAACAAAACCTGAAGCATGCATAGGCATTATGAATTGCTCTTGCATTCAGAAGCAGAGTGAAGATGGAGAACTTGCTAAATTTTACTACACTGTCTGTGGAAGAGATGCCATGTAGGTGACTATGGGGTATGAGATTGTTCATGGCGCATGCACCAGCTGCTTCTGAAGCTCAACTTCGATTTTCTTTTAAATCGCTTTATACTTCCAATATGGAATTGAAATAAAATTCAAAGAGGTGTCAGATCCTCTGTATTAGTTGGCATAACACACCAGCCTTATTTCTGCTAGCCATGAGGACACTGGTTGGAGACTTGGTTCTGAGCAGGTGCCATCAGTGGTTGAAGAATATCCCAAGTAGAAGGAAGTGGTACCACAGCAAGTGCGGAGAGGTTATCTTTATCCCTTCTTCTCAAATGCTGGAAATCACTTCCATGTCCATAGGAGTCATCAGGAGTTTCTGGCGTACACAGTACTGGGAAAGGGATCTGAACAGGCAAAATAAGAGTCCCTGAGTTTGACATCATTGTGAACTTTCCTTTCTTCAGTTTCTTTCTGCATAGATGTGTTTAGTTACATATTTCAGTATAGCACTGGAATAAGGTGTGGAGCAGTCTGGAGGTTCCAAGGATTTAAGAACTGGAAACCTACAGTTAATTTTTGCTAAAGAACTGCAGTGGATTTAGGTGTTTTAAGCAGCGAGGAACGAGCTAAGGGTCTTGTGCTGTTCTGCAGAGCTGGAGCAAGTCCAGACACAGTTTGCTGCTGTTAGGGAAGTTAGGACAACACCGTGTCTGGAAGGTCTGGATGGCTTCTCAGTTTGATGCAGCAAAGCCTGGGGGCATGATGCACATTCACTCGAGTGCTCCCTTGCACTGTGGTGGAGGTGTTGATTATTGTCAGCAGGCTGCGATGCTGTCAGTGGAAATCAGACGTGTTTTACAAGGAACACTAGGAAGGTTGGCAGGAGACCTTTTTTTCCATGTTTGCAAATAACGTGATGTGAAATTCAGCAGCTTTGTGGCTGTTGAACAGGGCCACAGAGAGTCTATTAGGGCACATGTGTTTCCAAGCTTTACCCATGTCGAAATACCTCCCAGTAGCTGTGGATCGAAGAAGAAGGCATTCATTTTTCTTGAGCGCATGCTGTAGCACTGAGCTGCACCAGAAGGGAAGTTTACAGAGATCAATGTAAGTCTGAACTAAGGATCACTAAAACCCAGTAAAACAACACTGCGGTCCTTAGAAAGTGAGCTTGGTGAGACTGCAGTGGTACCACAGCCCAGTGATGCCCTTGATCATCCTCAGTGGGGCATCCATCACTTGAAAACACATCTTGCTGTGTAAAACACTGTCCAGAACTTGTCACATGTTTTGTTATTACCTCATCAATTATGTCATAGGACTCACTTAATAAAATACTTCGGGAAAAAGATTTAGCAGTTTTAATGTATGTGCAGCGCCTTCGTTGTACTGCGTCTCCTGCTAGTTTGGGATATACTGGCATTTGATCTGATTAGTATGAGCAATAAAAGCTTTCAAGGGCATGCCCCTGATCCTAGAGCCTGGCTACAGAGATGCATGAGATGGTAAAAAAAAAGTGGGGTTTTTAATTTGCTTTAGCTTTATGACTGTGAAACAGGTACTGAGATTCTCGAAGCATCTCTGTGTCTGTTTAGCTGCACAAACAGGGGTGATGGCAGAGATAAAAATCTTTGTATTTACAATGCATAACATTTTTTCCTGCAGTCTTTGAAGTTTTGGAGAAAGTTAGTTTGAATTTAGAACTAGAATTAGATCTCTTTAGTATTGCTTCCAATGAATTGAATTAGTTGTAACTAAGGCAAGTAATTTGTTATTGGATTGCTACAAGCCCTGAAAATCAAACAGTTTGGGGGTGAACTCCAAAGGAAAAGTTCTTTTCATATCCTGGGTGAAATGGAAGAAGAATAGCTCTAATTCAAACATGATTTTTGGAACACTAGATTTTCCTTTTCTTCTGACAAAAGTAATTGTAGAGCATTTTGAAAACTCAACATGTGATTAAGATGTCTCAGTCTGAGAAATAAAAATGTTAAATAATTTTTCTGAGACCTTCACAGTCAAGTGTTTGAAATAATTTTACTTCTTCCATCGAAACGCTTCAGTGAATATTCTGCATTTATTTAAATTTCAGAGTGTTAGTAATTTAAAGATCATTTGAATAGATCCATACAACATATGACATGTTCTGAGTTTCTCAAGTTTCTAGATAGCCGACATAGAAGCACAAATTGTTTCTTATTTGCTGGATATGTAAAAGCTTAGATGTAGAGACTGCATTTGCAGGAACTCCTTCCAACATGTCACTTGTAATTTTTCCTTAGATGACAAAATTCATTGAGTAAGACAACATAAAATAGGCTGGGTCTTTCCCCTCATACCAGGGATCAAAGGAAAGGCATAAATGAAGTGATGACAGGACTGCCCAGCCCAATGCAGAAGGAAATGATCCTGAGATACACCACCGTCTGAAGCTGGATGGGAAGGGACCTGAGTTTCTTCTCACAGACTCTCAATAGGAGTTAGCAAGAAGACAACAAATGGATGTTGTGGTTGGAAGGGACAACTGTGAGTCTAAATGATGCAAAATTTATGGGTGATCATAGCGATATGCAGCCACCACCAGGACCAGGGCTTCTGAATGAGGGGGGATGACACACTGGAGAAGGCAATCCAGGAGAATGTGGTGAAAATAGCAGTCCTAAACCTACATTTGTGAGAGGAAACAAGAAGATTACCTCACAAAATAAATATTACTTAAGCTGTTCACTTGAGAAAGGAAAGTTAAGGCCAAGGCATTATGCCTAAATACAAGAGATTTATCCTTCTCTTAGAACTTGCTTCTTCTGCCAGAAGCTCTACATTACTGCATTAGGTTCTCCTGGGGACTACACCACCATCTGGTTCAACCTATTGTTCTAAGACTTCTAAGACTGTGTTTAAGTATCTAACCTGCAGTCTGTATTCAGTTGTGCATAGTTATTTACATGGTTACATATGTGCATATGCTGTTTATTGAGAACCACTATGGTTTATGGTATGTAAGCAATGCCCTGTAGGCTGTGGTAAGTGTTCACAAGTCTTCCACCCCAAGGCAAAATAGTTCCCTGGTCAATGTATGTTTTATTGCACTCCTGAAGAATGCATTTTCCTCTCCAAATCTGGTTCACTTTCACTTACTGTCTGTTGAAACATCTCTTTTTTATAATTCAGAGGGACTTGCAAGACCCGTGGCCAGTAGAAGTACTCTTACAAAACCTATCTTGGGTAGAGAAGAAGAGGCTGGTGCTATAGTCTTTATCCCAGTACACAATGATATGGGCAAGAGTGGGTGTGACTGGAGGTTCATACCTGAAACAAGCCACCATGGGAGCTGCAGGCCCTTGTGAGAGAAGATGGACTTGAAAGAGGTGCTTGTCTGAAGCACTGAAGGGTGTTGAGAGGGTCTCCTGTGTGCTGGTGGGAATGGCACCAAGTCCCAAGATGAATCTCATCGCTATGGCAGGATCAGTGCTTTGCTGTCCTTGGTAATAAATATTAAAGCCAGGGAAGTCTGGAATTCTGAAGTCTCCCCAGGAGAACAGACATTCATAGTTAATAGAAATGGTGCAAAAGCTCATGAAACCCAAGTGGAATGGAGAAACGGATGGTGCCAGGATAGTGTCACGCAGGTGATGGATCTAGATTTTCTCACACACATCAGTAACTAATAAAGTCACAAACCATCTTTCACCTAAGAGATCCTAGCCATATATGCAAATGCACAACCAGAACCCATCTGTTTTATTAACTTTCCCTGGACCTTACTCTGTCTTTATTCCTTATAAGTTGGATTCACATGTGCAGTGAGTCTGCAGGAGGCAAGGATGTTCAGTGCCTCCCTAAGCTGAGACTTTAGCCTTGAAGTCTCCTCTTCTGCCATATGAGTGCTTTCAGCTACCCAAAATTGCACTTCAATTGTTTGCAATTTAACAGGTGTCAAGGATTTACTGCTCCACAAGACAAAGTGCTTGTATTTCCATCCTGGATGGAGACATAGTTGCTTATAGTGGATTTATCCCTCCAGGTACAGTCACTGGAGTGGCCCTTTGGAGGATTGGACAATGCTTGTCCATACCCAGTGCATCCTTTAGGAGTTGATACAGACTTTCAGGTTGAAACCAGTAGCATATGAACATCATGGTTTAGTGGGAGGTGTCCCTGCCCATGGCAGGGGGGTTGGAACTTGATGATTTTAAGTCCTTTCCAACCCTAACTATTCTATGATTCTGTGATCATCTACAGCCAGGATGGGAACATGCTGACAATGTGTGTGTGCATATGTGTGCATGCAGGCTGGAAAAGCATTGCTCCATCCACAGATGGCTTTGAGAGGAGTAACCACAACACTTCACAGAACCTCTTAACACAGTGGGCTAGGGCTTTACAAGCAAAAGAAAACCCCAGTGAAAACAAGCATCCCCAGGGCTAATAATCTGCTGCTCCTCTTTTGTGAATGAGGATATGGGACAAGGATGCTGGAGGAAGGCAGGGTGGATATGGAGCTGTTCAGCACTTGGCGGTAGCTGGGGTCTTTTTCCTATCATGGCTCAGTCAAGCGCAACTTCAGGTTTCAGTGACTGGTTAGCCACAGCCATTCCAGGGTTTATTTTACTCTCTTTTATTGTTATTGTTATTGTTGTTTTGTAACCAGGAGGGCTGCAGTGGTTTCCAGCATGCTTCATCCCTTCAGACCTTGTGAGCCTCTCCTGTGGGAAATGGGAAGGAAGGAGAAGGACATGTTTGAACTGGAAACAAAATAGGAACAGACCCCAGTGCTGGTATTTGCCGAGGAATGCTCCCCACAATGCTGAAGTTGCACAAGTGCCGTCTTTGTTTCCATCAGAAATGTCCTTTTTGGGTTGAAACAAGGGCACCACTAACAAGGCCAGGAAAGAAATTTCCTAATGGATCGAAGTGAATTTAGGATTCTGATGGAGCATTAGATTCTGGATATGGTTCGTATAGCTGAAGAAACACAGATACAGTCCCTCCACAGCAGCCAATACATACAAAAGTGCCACAGTGCAGACGCAGCCCAGGCACTCTCACCACATGGCTAATGGGTTTGAAGGGGAGCCCTATTCCTCTGTGATGAAGTGACAGATAAAGAAACTTAAAGGGAAAAGCACAAGGTATTTTGCTGCATTTGGGATTAATTTTATGGTGAGATGGATTGATCACAGGCACTGTGATTGGGCCATACAAATCCTCAATGGCACTGAACCAGCTCAGGCTAAATTCGGCTTTGATAGTGCATTATATGTTCCTCTAAAGTTTGCGTGGAGTGTGTTTTCCTATCTGAAGTTTTTTCCCTCTTTAATTCCTTCATTTCCTTGGTCAGTTTCTGAAGCATTCCCTTTTCCCTCTTTGAACATTCATCACCCTGAGAACTGGTTCGAGAGCAATGTGCAGCCTGTTCCAGTGAGCATGATGGGTGTTCTGCTGCATCAGAGCACCCTTCTGAGGCTCCAGGAGCAAAGCAGGTGAAACTGTTTGCCCCAAAACACAATGTTGTGTACCATGATCATAAGGTCCTTTCCAACCCTAACTATTCTATGATTCTATGGTTATTCAGCCTCACATCTTCTCTAGCCTTGGGTTCATCCTGCCCCTTGAGCAAACCGTGTCTCATTAATCCAGAGCTGCTTCTCAGAAATGGATTTGTTGCCACTATCATGGTGTTAGTTCATAAGAACTGGGCCAGACAGGAGATGGTGGTAAATATTCAGCATGTAAATGCAGTGATCTTTTCCCATGTTTTCTGGCCAGTTTGGGGCAGACAGGGATTTTGAGAGCTT
>JBCJKH010045013.1:29756-56556 GCA_039877255.1 Loriculus beryllinus
CACTGGATGTTGTGCCTCTCAGAACAAGCACTCTGGGTCCTCAAGTGAAAGATGCCGTGCCCAGGAACGGGAAGGGCAAAGCATTCCGGCCATTTAAAACGACATTATACAATGCGGCCACCAGACAGCGCCAAACAACCAAAAGAATTTACTAAATACTTTGTGTGTCCTTCGTAGCATTGGCAAGAGTAATATTAGTCCAGCTTGAAGCCCCAGGAGTTCCAGTCTGGCAGCCCCACGTCTAACAGTGGGCTAACAGCGTTGTTGTTCAACCACATATTTTTAAGACATGGATGGTCATATTTTCTTTCCCTCATGCACAACTCCACAAGGTCATGTTCAAGCGGGTACCACCTTTGGCTGGTTTGGCCATGTTCCTGTGCCTTTACTTGCAGGGTTGTTACATTATTGTTTCTTAATATTTGTTTATACAACGTCCAGAAAATTCCTTGAAAGGAAGGAGAGTTAATTCAAGCACTCCTAATCTGAGGAGACATCTAGGGTACCTGCACCATGCATATGGGTGGTATGTGTCTGCTAGAAAGAGAAAGCAAAGGTAGCGTGCTGGGATGAACATCCACATGCAGCAGCACTGCTGATCTGGCTGCCCTTGCAGCCTTTGTAAGATGTCAGTGTGTTGAGCAGCCATCGCAGTCCTGACTGGCACGCACTTTGCAGATTGCTGTAGCTTTGTCTGACCTTGCATGCATTGCAGAGATCCCATTTTCATTTAGATAAATTGTTCTTCTAATGTCTCTAATGCATTAAGCAGGAGCAGCAGGCTTTCTGTCCTTCTGCAGCAGGAATACAGATCAACTTTTTCCTGCTATTGTTTTATCGAACGTATTTATAGCAGCCGTTACGAGGAAGATGTTCCTTTCTGCCATGTTTATGTTCCTGAATGTCCCTGTGACAGTATCTAAGATTCAAAAATACACAGTTCTCCTTTTTTTTTTCCCTGTTCTCTTTTATTTTCCTGTAGAATGCTGCTCAATTAACTTGATAAGTACATGAGCCCAAATAATTCTGTACTCTGTACTATGGTATGCCATTTCCTAGCTGTCTTATTTAAAAAACCTAAAAGATAGGGAGTCCTAGAAGAAATGCTGTGTGCGTGCATTTCTGGTCCCTGCTCACTTGGACTATGAGCTAAGCTGTGGAAAATGTGCACAAGAGACCTCCTAGCAGCAAACTGTCTGACCGTGGGTCTCCTGTACCATTCCCATAAGGAAACAAGGTGTTCATGCCCCACATGTAACATTTGCAAAAGAGGTAACATGCCACATGCATCAAAAGTAGAAAATGGAAGATGAGCGAAGTCACCAACAAAACATCTCCTGCTTCCTCTCACTAGCCCATAAAAGGTGTCCATGAGAAATGTGTCCCCAGGCTCTTAACAGAGAATCCCAGGGATCTTGATATAGAGAACAGGACCTTGTAAGCATCTTGTAAGGATGTATGCAAATGATTCTACATGAGAACTATATTGCCTGAAATACTTTTGTTAATGACCTGTGTGTCAGAGATACATTAAATATTGTACCACACTTAAATAGTAAAAGGTACTTACTCTTCCTGTGGTAATGGTCTGTCATTTTCAAGACACGTTCTTACCTTAGCAAGAAGGTAGTTCTCTCACGTACAGGCTCCTTTATGTGAGCTCCCTTAATTTTACGCCTAGGCTTGCCTGTCACAAGCCCAGCTGCTGGCTTCCAGCCCAAGGGGTAGTGGCTTCTTCATGAGGTATAACTCAATTGCTGCGGTTAAACTGTATTTAGCCTTGATTCAGTTTGTTAATGTGACAGATAACAGCATTTGCAAATTTGTGTTTGGCTTTTAAAGGTGTTACCTGGATTAACCTGAATGACTGTATTGTATTCACGAAGGAGCCTGCAATCTCCTATGTGCCCTTCATACCTATCTCCCACTCCACATTCAACAGACCACCTTAGTTAAGAGTAGAAGGACTGGCAAAAAGTCTGTATGTTTTCACTCATTTGTTATCTTATTCTAGGACACATAAAGGCATTATGGGAAGCAGAGCTTTGTCACATGATAGCATTTTCATCCCTGAGACTGGGCAAGAGCCTGCAAGGCCAGTAAGAGTGTTCTCTCAAGAAAACATTTCTGATCGGATTAGAGCTTTACAGGTAATGTATACAACATCATTTTTTCAAATGCAAGAGATGGAATTGCCTTTTCAGGCTTGTTTTTTGGGGGTAATATTTGTGGTTCAACATTTGATTAGTAAGTAATATCTGTCTGCAGTTTACATGAAATGTTGCATTTATTAATCAGACAGCAGTATCACATCTTGGTTCTACTTAAATGATAGTTGAAAAGTGGATAGGTTGTTTGGGACCTTAAGAGAATGTCTAAAGTGAGATGTCCTGTGCTCTGAATTATTCAATTGCAAAGTTCAAATAAAGGTAACTTGTTGACCTGAGCTAAAAAGTGTACTGGGGAAACCTCCATCACTATCACATGCTAATGTATTTTATGTCATGCTGAAGTTGAAACTCCAGCCTACCATGAAATTGGGACCTCCACCTCCATTTGGACCTAATGCCAAGCGAACAGAGGATGCGGGAACCAGTTCTGAAGATGATGGATTACCCAGGAGCCCTCCAGAAATGTCTTCGCTACATGAAAACCTAAATTCAGGCACTAGAACAAGAGTGAGTAGTTCCACTGTTGACAAAAATCAGTTTAATGACTTGTCTTACCTATGTGCAGAAGGCAGAATAAATTATTTGGTTTGCTACATACACCACTATCTCTGAACAATTCAGAAATACCTTACTCAAAATGGGAAGATGCTATCTGTCTGTGTAAACAGCTACTAAGAATCTCTGTTCCTGTTAAAATATAACTATTATGCCAGAAAAATGCAGAGCTAGGAAGGAGAGGATGTGTTTGTGTAGTGCATGGGGATGGTGGGGTGCTTTTTTTAGGGACTACAGAGAGCTGCCAGGCATGAAAAAAGGCTGAAAAATCTATATTCTCCCTTGAATGTGCTGATAAGAGAGCTCTCTTCTATGTTTTTTCCTAGGCTGTCTTTTGAAAACAAAACAAAGCATTTGAAACTGATTTTTCTTTTTAAATAGTAGTTTTGTTATACATTATTTCATTCTTTACCTGCATGTCTTACACTTTATGTTTGCGGTGTCCTCGCTAATCCTTAAGACTATATAAAGAAAAACAACTTACATAGTCAGTATCTGTGTGCACTTTGTGTAGATGGTTTCTGTGAGTATATCCACCTTGTTTGTCATCTTTTACTGAATCTCTTCCTCATTCCATCCCACAGTTCTCTGACTTTCACAAGCACCTTAGCTCTTTGAGTTTAGCTGGAACAGGCAGTGAAGAAGAAGAACAGGTAACTTCTGCCAAATGTATTAAGGGCCAAGCAATTATGCGTAGTAGTTTTATAAAGAAGTGTTAAGACAAATATTATTGTGTTGCCCATCCGCTGCAAAAGCCCCCTTGTGTGTATATAATTGCTTGCCTGTTTGCTGTGCTTTTTTTAATGCCTGTCTGTCTAACATAAAAGTTATGATTATTTATCAGCATAATTTTGACACCAGGTAATCTCCCACTGGTAATAATTAAGCCCTTATATCCTTTAGCAAACTTTGCAGACATGATTTAATCTCCAATCACAATCGACCAGATTTAGACACTGAAATGGTATCCCTTCTTTGTAAAGACAGGAAGTTGCAGTAAAGGCTGCTTGGGTTACATGCATAGGATAAGGGAAGGAGCCTGTTGAGGGGCTGTGATCCTCTCAGATCTTCCCAGAGAGACCCTTGCTTTAAGCACAAGGTTACCTCACACTGGTGATAGTGGCTGGCATTGCTGCTCAGGAGTCTGCAGTTCAGCCTTCAGTTGGATTCTGGCTGTGAATTTTGCTGAAGTGGTTTTCAGGACTTGAGTACGGGCAAATAGATGGCTTTCTTCAATCAGCAGCCAGCATTCTGCCTGATTAAAGGGAGGTTTTGAAAGGCTCTGAAGAGTCCCTTTTAGCTGTCAGCAGCTGGAGTCATGGTGGAAACAACACAGGAGGTAAAGGGAAAAGGGTTTTCTAGAAATAGGAGGAGGAGTGGAAGGGAATTGCTGAAAGGAAATAGAGAAGCTAGTCCTAAACTGACTATTCCTTGGTAATTATGCAAAATGTATTTCAAGGCCAGCTGCAGCAGGGCTCAGCAAAGATTTCTGGCTGCAGTTGTTAGATTCCACATGAAGCTGTTTGAAAACCTGCTTAGATGCAGTGAATTTTTAATATTTTTAAGGAAAAACAACAGAACGCTTGCAGAAGGTATTTCTTGAAAACTTGTATAGGCTCGCTGTAAATTCATCCAGTCCAGATGCATGTTTGCTGAAGGAGGATTTATGTCTCCCTGCTGTTCCATTAACATCACTCTCTGACTCACTTGCTGACTCCAGAGATGAGGTGGTGACTCTGTGGTTGCTCAGCTTTTTCCACATGGCCCATCATTCAGCTAGCTCAGAGCTCTCTTCATCCCAGTCCAGTTTCAGAGCACAGCCAGAAAGCAGCCCCATCTGAAGGTGCCCAAACCACAGGGTCTACTACCTGGCATTTTGGAGAGAGTCAGAGGAGAACAGATTGCAGGGCTGAGGAGTTTTGCACAAAGCGGCCCTAAGGTTTTGGGCAGCAGTGACACCTTGCTGTGTCTTGGAAGCCTTCCTGGATGGAAGAAGGGAGAAAAGGATCGTGATTGTCCCATCAGGTTTTGGGGATGTGGCTCCCTCATGGACCCCCACCATGTGCCACCCAGCATGACCAGCAGGACAACTGAGCCATGTGAACATGAGATTTGAAGAAAGGAGTCTGGCAGCTGTGCGCTCCTCCAGCAGGCTTTGCCAGAGCCAAGCTTCGTGGGACAGGCAACTTCTGCAGCCAGCTCAGAGCTGGCATTCACTCAGGCTGCTGAAACTTAAGTAACAGACCAGATTCTTGATTTTCCAGTGTAATGGCCAACACTAAGCACTGCCAGTGAGAAGACATGCAAAGTTCTCGAGGAAAAGCAGAAGGCAGAAGAAAGGCAGGCAAATAATGACGTGCTTTGAAAGAGAACGTGTGCTGCATCTTTATCTTGGAGCTGAAATGTCAATGTATTCACTGTTAGGTACTAATGTATAATGAAGCCACGTATCGTTTGTTGTACATTAGTCATGTTTGAGTACTAGACTGCAGATAGTGTAGAGTGAAAATTAATGAGAGCATCCATTATTCAGCATAGCTGAGCTACCTTTATTTTCATGAATAGAAAGCATGAGCAGAAGCTATGGATCCAACCTCTGCTAAAATCAATGGGAGTTTTCCCCTGGCCACTGAGGAAGCTGTAGCAGGCCCACACTACACGACAGAGTATTTTTTGGCTGCAGTGCATAATGCAGAATTCTCCTTGCAGAAAACACTGATGCTTTTTCCCTCTCTAAATAAAATGAACACTGTCCTGCTCTCCCCTTCTCCCATCCAACCCTCTCAGTAAAATATCACTTCCAGAGTCAGGAGAAAGAAGAAGAAAAGAAGAAAGAAGAAAGCAAGACAAAGGAGGAAAGCTCCTCTAATAAAATGAACCAGAATTTGAAGCCTACAGAAAGTGCTGTCATGAGTTGTCAGAGGTCATGTTAATACCATGACAGACACTTTGGAAATATCATTTTACCTATTTGCAGAAAGTTAATCTGAGAGAAGGAAACAACCATTTTTAGAGTCATTTTTCTTAAGTTTTTTTAGTCTCCTTTTTCCATCAGCCCTGGGACTGTGGTAGCTTTTCATGAAGCACACAGGCAAGCTGAATTCCAGCTTGCTGGAAGTCCTGCACCCCTTGCAGCATTCAGGAGTTATTTCTGGATGGATTATTGGCCTCTGGTAGGAATTGTCCATGATTTCCTTCCCCAGAATAGTCTACAAATGTAATGTTATATTTCAGGTAAACTCCCTAGTTATTTTGCAGATACAAATGCATGAGGAAAAAGCACAAGCTGACTTAAATGTCAGTGCCACTGATGTTTGATTCTTTTGTCTTTAGGAAGGTGTGGTAGAGTTGGAAGGGAGCTGATAAGCTATAGGAAGCTAGAGATGCTCCAACCTAGCATAACTGTGTGTAGGAGCCTAGACAGAGATGCTGAAGGACAGACCAAGAAAGGAAACTGGCCCGTTAGGTTCTGTAACCGACCACTCTTCATAAATCTCTCATGTAAAATATGCTGCCCCTGTATTTGTGTCCCTTATAAAAGGGGGAATGGGTTTAAACTTAAACAGGGGAAGCTCAGGTCATATGTGAGAAAGAAGTTCTTTACTGTGGGGGTGGTGAGGCACTGGAACAGGTTGCCCAAGGAAGTGATAAATGCTCCACCCCTGGCAGTGTTCAAGGCCAGGTTGGACAGACCCAGCCCATGGCAGGGGGGTTGGAACGAGATGATCTTACGGTCCTTTCCAACCCTAACCATTGTATGATTCTGGGATTCTGTGATCTTCTAGTTAAATATGATTTAGTCCTTCCCACCAGCTAGCATACCATGATATTCAAGCAGCTAAAAATGCAGAATTGCTAACGGTAGTACTCCACATGCACCATTAGGAAATGTGATGTATTTTAAAGCGATTTCAAAAAGAAAAAGAGGCAACTTTAGAATACAAGTAAACATGGCCCCTTTTTTTGTAGAGTTCTAATTTACATGTCTTTGTTTCTTTGTTTGATTCTCTGTTTGGGGGTTAATTTTTTTTTCAGGTTACACTGAGTCCTTCTTCTAGATCTCATTCTACAGATGGTCAGCTGTTCCCTAGGCATGGAAGTGCCAGAACTGGAGTTCCCCAGATATTTGACAGTACCACCTCGCCTACAGCCAGTTTTGACACTCCGCCTGAGCTTTCCTCTTGCTTGGATAATTCTGCTGCTAAACATAAGCTCTTAATAAAACCTCGGAACCAGAGATCCAGTAAAATGAGACGATTTTCTCAGGTACTTGTGAAAATAAACAGCATCACCTTTGACACAGAACCAAGAAGTTCTCACTGGACTTTGTATTTCAAACTCAGATACAAGAAGGAAAGTCAGATGGCAGCATGGATATTTCATTGGGTTTTAATAGCTGTTACTTGGTGAGGCTACATATCGGGAGCAGTTGCTAGGAACAGATCAAATATTATGAGTTTAATTGTTAACTCTTAATACAGCAGTTTATGTAACAATTCAGTCTTAAATTTTCTGTGCAGCACAATTCAGTATCTTGTTTGTGGTGCAGGAGCTGGGGCTGACTGCTCCATTTCTTACTTTAAAATGCTTTTTGGAGACTGTTAGAATCAACTTGTGTTCTTCTGGTCTGAAAGATCCTGTAAAATCAATCAGGAGTCTTCGAGAGACTGTTCATGGAGGACTTGTTTTAACTTCCCAAAGACCATTGGGTTTATATTTACAAAAAGCACAGAAAGAGTAAGTTGTGATCTATTAATTGGAGCCAAATTCTGTACATTAGGACTGTGCTGAATTTAGACCTCCCCCTGCCCCAGAGCTTGTAAACCCTTTATGTGCACCACAGAGCCTTAAAGTAAGTTTCCACAGAAAAAAAAGAGGTGTATACTATTAAAAAACATTGCTTTTAAACCATGCTTTTAAAACACCATCTGATTCTTTGTCTTATCTTATGAAGGATGTAGCTTATTTTTCTTCTTTCTCTCCTCTTTTTAGAACTAAAGTTTGCAGCTCTTGCTACAGTATTTGCACTTTGCTGTTCATGGTTTCTTTCAGTGTTTCAAATGCAGCCATTAAATTCTCTTGCTTATCACTAGGAATATTCTGTCTGTCTCTAAATACTTCTTGTCTGATATTCTGTATTTTCTAAAATCTGTGAGTGATCTTTAGGCTCAGAGCACCACTGTGAGCAACACAATGATAAGGCCAGTTATTTAGAGAACCGTGTAAAGCAATAACTCATTGATCAAACATCCTCTTCCATTGTAACATTGTACAATTGCTTTGTCCAGCGTGCTTATAAACTGCCAGATGACTGAGCTCTCCTGGTTTTTCATGGACAGTGCTTACATCTTTTGATAATAGTTGGTTTAATATTTTCTGTCTGACTCTGCCTGTGCACCTTTGCTTCTGGCTAACTGGTATCTTTTGCTTTCATGTTGCTGTGCTTTTATATTCCTGTTGATGATCAGAGGGCTGGAGCACCTCTCCAGGCTGAGAGTTAGGCTTGTTCAGCCTGGAAAAGAGCAGGCTCCTGAGAGACTTTCTAGCAGCCTTCCAGGGGCCTACAAGAAATATGAGGAGGGACTTTTTACAAGGGTATGTAGTGACAGGACAAGGGGGAATGGCTTTAGACTGACAGAGGGGAGATTTAGGTTAGATATTAGGAAGTTCTTCACTCTGAGGGTGGTGAGTCCCTGGCACAGGTTGCCCAGAGAAGCTGTGGGTGCCCCATCCCTGGCAGTGTTCAAGGGGCTTTGGATGGGGCTTTGAGCAAGTTGCTCTAGTGGTAGGTGTCCCTGCACATGGCAGGGGGATGGAGCTGGATGATCTTTAAAGTCCCTTCCAACCCGAACCATTCTGTGATTCTATGTATATGGATTTGAACACAAATTCAGTTATTTTCATAATTCTATTCTTTGGGTAAAGGCAACTGTAATGAAAAGCCAAGCTATAGCTACAAATTTGAGTCATTATGAGATATATCATCTGAAGTGAAAAAATTCTTTCTCACAGAGACATGGAGGTTGTGTTTGTTTTGGTCTTGTATGTAGTGAAAGGTTAGACGAAGGACGATCATGAATTCTGAACTCCCTGCCATGACAGAGAGGATGTTAGCCAGTTGGGGAGCAGTAGCAGACCTAAAGACATTGTGTTAATATTTACCATGGAAGTAGATTCTCACTCTACAAGCGAGTAAACGTAACTGAACTTTCTAAGTCATCTTCTGACCAATGTAAATTACGTTGCTCCTGTTCTAATAGATGAATAATGTTAGGACCAGCAATTAGAATATGAAATAGACTTAAGGAGGGTATTTATAATAAAAGTGGAATAGCAGGCTAAATCTGCATCACACAGTGTAAACATGCAGAAATTCATGAGCCAGCTCTTGAAACGGAAACATGACAGCTCTGTCAGCACAGTGCTCTGCCCAGTGTAAGGAGACAACCACATTTGACATGGCTGTAATTGTGAGGTCTGAGCTAGTGTCTCTGAGGGATTCTGCTCTGTGCTGCACAGATTTCCCATTCTGAACTGGGAGAGGGTTTCTTATTGCAGTGCCACATTGGACAGCTTAGATGTTCACAGCTTGGATGTCTACAGCTTATAACTCCGTCTTTGCAATTCCACTTGCAAAACAAGAAGTTGGAAGAACCCTAAAAGTATCTTCACAGTGCAAGTTTTGTGTTCTTGGAATTAGGGCCTATGTCCAAAATACATATTTACCTGACAAACTACAGTGAATCAGTCAGCAAATACAGGCACCATATGAAAAGGCATATTCAGCAGCTTCATAACGTGCTTTTAAATAATCCTCTATATTTAGCCAGTCCTTACCGGAAGCTTAATCACAAGACCTCCCAGATAACTACATATGCATTTAGAAACTTTCAACAAATAGTCTAACTCTTGAAGGAAAAAAAAAGACTTTTACACAAAGGAGAGAAGGCTGTCATGCTGTTTGGCAGTGGGATTAGACAGAAGACTGCCGTATGGGGTTAGATACTCAGCAGGATTTTGCTCTTCTTTCCATGTGCCCTTCCCTCTTCAGAGTCATGTTTTAGGAAGAATGGGTTGTTTTATTTTTAACGCTAGCATGGAGTAGTAAAATACAAAGGAACAGATTTTTCTCTTTCAAGTGCTGCTTTTTGCCTAAGAGGAACACAACATAGCCAGTATGCTCTGGGGAATCAAGTGCCAAGGACAGTCCAATGGCCATTGTTTTGATGAACTTTCCATCTACAAAGGCATGAAAGCACTAGTTGTGCAGAAGGAAGTGTCACTCATGGCTTTTATATTGGTTAAATACATCATTCCAGAATCTGCTTAGATAAAAAGGCATCCAGTATGCATAAAGAAAACATCAAATTACCATTGAAGGCAAGTATTGCCTTCCTCTCTAAGATCTCTGTTATGAAATATAATGATGTATAAGACAAAAGTGCAGCTTTACATGGTGATGGGGCTTTCTGAATTTTTCTCTTGCAGAGGACCCAGTCTGAATCTCTGACTGATTTGAGCTGTACCCCAGAAGAAGAAGAAGAGGATGATGAACAGGCAGACTTGTCAGATGTTGTATTCAAACCAAGCAATCAAGAACTGCCATGTGGCACAGCAGCAGCACAGGATGTGGCTTCCTGGCCAAAGCCCAGAATGCCTGAGGACCTTCCCCCTGCTTTGAGACCAGTGATGACTCAGCCTGCTTCTGGGTCTGCTGTTACACAGGAAGCCCTGCTACCAGAGAATAAACCGGACGGCTGCCAACCAACACTGGAAACAATGTGTGTGAAGTCTGAGTCCTCACTGCTGTTGGAATGCAAAGGCTCTGCAACTTCTTCCTACTCCAGTCCACACGGAGATGTACAAAGGCAAGAAGATGCCTCAGAAACACCGGTACTGTTGTCTGGAGATGTGAACAATGTGTCAATCAGTATTTTAAGTCAAGAAAATAACGAGCTTCCTACCGTGTTTTCAGTAAATAAAATACCATCCAAAGAGCATATTTCAGTTAGTAAGAATAATATTGTTTGCTTGGAAGGGTCAGAAGAAAATATACAGAAGGATGATCACATAGCTGATGAAATGTCCTGTAATGAAGAGGTAAAGAACGAGGTTGCTCTATTCTCAGAGTCCAGCAAGCAGTTTTCCACAGGCTCTTTCCAGCCCACAGGCTCATTCCGTATTTCACATCCTGTTTCCTCAACAAGGATGGGATCATCTGCTTCCTGCTCTCTAGAGAAAATAAAGACTACACAAGAGGTAGCTGCTTCTGGTAAGGAGAACAGTCAGTCACTGGTCCACAAGGAGGAGCTTTTAGGCAAGAAAGCTGAAAAAGCAGCCAATGAACTCAATGCCTTGAGAAAGTTTTCTGTTTCCTCTGCACAGGAGAGACCAAGGACCAGAAGCCTTCACTTCCCGGAAAAATCAGAGTTGGAAAGCCCATTAAATACTGGATTCTTCCTGTCCAAAGTGAAGGTCTCAAGAAACGAGAAGAAGAAAGAAGACTTGCAGAAGGAATCTGATCTGGAGGGTGAAAAAAGAAGCAACAAAAAGCAGCCTTTGCTGCCGGAGTCCAACTCGGAGAACTCAGGCCAACCTGCAGAAATCTTGGCTGGCTGCATTTCTCCAGCTGTCGATACGGTGCCGGTGCCAAGCGATTCAATGGCGGTATCTCAGAATCAGCCAAGCTCTGAAGATAAAAATCCTTTTCAAGTGAAACTTAGATCAACGTCACTGTCCTTGAAATATAGAGACAACTCGTCACCAGAATCAAAGGGGATTAAAAGACACAGTGCAGAGTTTAATTTAGAAAATGAAGGATTGACATCCTTCCTAAAAGGTGATAAGGCACAGATCAGAAAAACAGCTGATACAAATATTGGCGATTCTTTAAATGAAAAGATCAAACCCAAAGCAAAGTCCTCTGAACAGCTTAGTAACAAACCTCCATTGCCTAAGAAGCCAGCCTTGCAAAACGTAAGCGTTCCAAATACTACTGCAAACAAGGAGAAGCAGGACAAAGCTATTCACTCTCCTGAATCCAGAAATGAAGATAGGGACTTGGAGAAAAAGTCAAATCCTTGTAAAGTGTCTGGTAAGACTCCTGGTACTTGATAAAGTTACCTTCACTCAAAAGGAATGGTGTTACCTGTGAGAGAGCAGGAGGCAGCCCTGTTGTGTCAGTCACAACACTGGTGAACATGAGCTAATGGTTCTGCTTTCAGTGAGGTTGCTCCCTCGTTCTCCCATGCTGAAAAGAGAATCAGAAGCACAGCAGGGAAGAATAAGATATTTTTGCCTGCTATTTTTGCATCCCAGGGCATTGTTTAAAGGATGTTTTAAGTGACACTCAACAAATAAAGTGCATTAGCAAGTATTGTAGAACACAATTACCAAGACACTAAGCATCCCATTTAGAGGTGCTGTATGGCAATTCGAAAGCCAGGAGCACATATTAAGTGCAGTGCCCTGCGTGGGATGAGTGACTCAGACCTCTAGACCTTCTTTTTCACGGTAGCATTAAGGAAAAAGTAGCAGTAGCTGCCTGGCATGCTCAACTCACTATTTATTGTCTCCTGTGAGCTTTGCTTATTCATTTATCCATCTTTATCATTACTCATTCCTTGTTTAAAAACAAAAATTAACTACCCTGCAGCTTCCTGGAGTTTAAAGCCAGGAGAGTCTGTGAGATTGTGTCTGCTGCAGATTGTTAAATTTCACCCTGTTGTCTGCATTATATAATTGGGTTAGAGTTAAAAAAATAATCAGTCCTCTGGAGACTAATATATTATGGGCTACAGGCAGAGAACAGAAAAGACTGGAAGTGGCACCACTGTCTGAGGTCTTTGCAATGACAGTAAACAAGTTAGGTGAAGCATGCTCAAACTCTTCTAGCACTGCTCTTCACTTCAGAGAACAGCCAAGAGGGGGAAAAAAGTCTTTAGGTCTTCTGATATGTGGGAGAAACTTCTTCCCTGCCCTTACTCTCTCTGGTCATGGGTTTGATGTTAAGAATGTGAGGAGGAGATGCTGGCCATGCACATGAAAAGGTTTCTTTGTGCCACTGCAGAGCTCCCTCCTGCCTCTGGTTGCTCTGGTTTGGGTTAGTCTGAGCTTTGGAGTGGGGAAACACCAGACCAGAAGACCTCATTGCACTTGTCCTGTAGGGTGACAAAAGCCTGTTCCTGGCCCCAGAGGAAACCTGAGATGTCCTGAGTAACAGCTGATTCCACTTGTCATCTGCTGCAAGATCACAGATGTGTTTGCAGGGCTCTGGCCACATGTATAGTTTCCTGCTCTCCCAGCACCCATAAAGGAGGGGATTCGTCAGGTCCTCTGCAGCCAGATGAGGCTTCCATGGCCATCAATCTAGAGCCTCCCTGCACCCCATGAGCAAGGTGCTCTCCCTTTGTATAGTCCCAGCATTCCATTTAAAGGCATTTTTCCCTCTACCCTGCCCTGAGGAACGGTTGATTATTTGTAGTGGAGACCTGGCATGGTAGGGTTGGTCTAGCAGAAGATAGAGGCAAGCAGTGGGAGGATCAGTGCTCCTGCACGCAGCCTTTTTCCACATCCCTCTTGCTGAGTCCCAGGCTGCCTGCAGCAGCAGCAGGGTGGAAGGCAGTGCTGGAGGAGGCGGAAAGGTCAGAAACAGAGCTGGGAAACATGTTTCTCCAGCAGGCTTCTGCTCTGCCTCCTCAGCCCTGGGGTGAAGGAGACTCCTGCTCCCAGGCTCAGGACTGTCCTGTGCAAAATAGTGTCTGCAGGTGAGAGCCATGCCCCTCCTCCTGGAAGGGCTGCACACACCTGTGGCTGCAAAGTGAGGAGCCGCGGTTTGGACATGTGCCTCTCCACCTGACAGTACTATACTAAATCTGTGTGGCCTGGAGTTGTTTCAGATGGTAGTTCAGATTGGTCTGTGATGGTAACTAGTCTTCTTCCTTATCTGCTGCACTACTGCTCTTGTATCACCTTAAGCAAAGCTGCTGGTTTCCCAGCTTTGAGTCAATGGGTAAGGGGTTATAACAGGTAGACATGTCAGGACTCAGAAAGCAACCTGTTCCAGTGCCTTACCAACCTCACAGTGAAGAACTTCTTCCTTCTCCCCTCCGTCAGTTTAAAGCCATTACCCCTTGTCCTGTCACTACCTGGCCTTGTAAAAAGTCCCTCTCTGGGTTTCTTGTAGGCCCTCTTTAGGTGTTGGAAGGCTGTTACAAGGTCTTCACTGAGCCTTTCACAAGTGTCTTTTAAACATTGCCTCAGCCCAATGAGTTGGGAGTATCTTTGCAACAACAAGCAGGAGAAACCTGACAAGCACAATCAGAATGGCCCTTCATGGATCACATCACTTACCAGCCATCTCTGGCCTCCTCATCTGCTGGAACACCCTTTGCTTTCCTTTTTCCATCCAATCACCCTTAATGCTGGCACCAGCTCTCTCCTAGTCGAGTTCACCAGCCCTTTCAAAAAGCTGTGGTCAACATCAGGAGTCACTTTGTGCTGTCAGGGAGTTTCCTCCCAGTGCATTAGGAAATGCCTGCACTGAACAGAAAGACAAGTTTGAAATGGTGATGTAAGGGACACAGTTCCCTTCGCGTGTGGATTCATCTCAAGGAAGTCAGTTTGTTGTGATGTCAAGTGAGCAGGGGCAACTTGGTTCAGGCAGTTTGATTCTTAGCTTTTCAACACTCCTGGTACCAAAGGCAATGGGGCGGCTGGTGGGATGCTGGTTTAACACCCCCGGTGAAAGCAGCACTCCTGCTCTCCAGAGTTTTCCAGGGAGCTAGCAGGGGATTGCTTGGCCTCTGTCAGGCAGCAAGGTGGCTTTTTAATGGTTGTGTGAAATTAGTCACCCCAGGAGGAGTCGTTTTGAAGTTCCTGCAGCTAAAGGCACAAGCCTTTGCAAGAATTAAAAGGTTAAGCTGTGCTGTTTGGGTTTGATACACTTTGCTATAAATCTTCTAAAGGGCAGAAGCAATTAATATATGCTAATAGGTTATTGCAGGAGTAAAACCATAAGCAGTACCTGTGTGAATGTGCGTTTTAGGGTATATAAAACTCAGTGACTGAGGAGCTGTAGCAGGGAGATGTGCTCTAACAGGGGAAAGGAGCTTGGGGAGGGACAGTGAACGTAAAGCAAATGAAATTGGTGCGTATCATCTGGCAAACACAAGCTCTGAAATGACAAGAAAAACGTTTCTATCTACATAAAAAAGACATTGCTTTAATGCTGTAGTATCCTGGCTACAGCTGAAAAGGAAGCTGTTGTTTTCCAGCAGAAGTAGCTTTTTCAGTTGTGTCAGGCTGGTTTGCAATATGGCTGTTTTCCAGCAGTGAAATAGACTTTGATGCTAACATAGCAGTTTCTTGTGTAAAAAAGACTCTCCTGACAGCAGTGGTATAGATCTGACCAAGAGTCAAATACCTAGTCACATCATCCTAGAGAAGAAAGAAATGTCAACTCTTTTAGAAGAGCTTTGTCTGAAATTAAGGAATTGAGTGTGTACACTGACACCAATGCATGTAGTGCTTTTATAAACACAAAGAAATACGTAGGCCAGGATATACTACATGCCATATGCATTTGTAAAGCTCTTCTTAAAATAACTGGGGCTTTATAAATGAGCAAAGATACAACAGTGTGGAATTAAATACGCATGCGTGAGCAGTGTTACAAACCAATGACCGTGTTGTATACAAGGGGTGTTATCTCCTGGTGTAGAGTTGTTTGGATTAGCTCTGAGCATGTTTGTTTTTAAAATACATAGGGGAATCCACAAGTTACCTTTGCTTGCTGTTAGAGGTTTGGCTTTCAAAAAGATCTAATATTCTGTCTCTGACCTTTAGCCTGCACAGATGTATGGCAAGAGGAAGCACTCTTTGCAGTCCTTGCAGGCATGAGATGTTCATTTGCAGATATGAGATGTAAATGTTATAAAGAGCCTCTGCTATATTTTGTGCACCCAAAGGCTTTTAGATTTAAAGAATATGGGTACAATACCTGAGGCCATCTCTAAAAAGAAACCTAACAAAAATCAGTCTCTAAATCTCAGGGCAATGTTTAAATATGTCTTTGCTGTGGTTATCCATATAAGCAATGCATACACACCCAGATACACTTGAATACACTGAGTATATCTGTCTGTCAATAGACAGAAATAGGTATGTATCTGTCTTTCATTTCTCTTTCACTTTCTCTGTGTGTGTATAAACCGGTGCACAATAACAAGTCAATCTCCTTTTGTACATAAAGACTAATTTTTATCTTCATGATATTCTTTGCAACCAAACTGACACATATTAAAGGATAATATCCAACTAGCAATGAGAAGTGTACACACTCATTTCCACAATATTTAGGCATAAATTTAATCTATAAGATCAGAACTTTAGTCTGAGAAAAAAAAATGAAGAGCTGTTTTAGTAAGGTACTGGAGGAGACAGGTACCTCAATTTAATGGGGCTGCAGACCCCTTGGGGGCCATGAGGCAACCAGCCTTGCCACTGTCAGACCAGCAGAGAAGAGCTCAGGTGATTCTGATCTGTGGGAGGGACTTGAGGATGTGGCTATGGTTCACTTGGCTTCGAGGGTTATCCTTGGTGGTCAGTCTGGAGGCTGAGGAAGTGATGAAGACAGCAGACAGAGTGGCTGGTCTTGGGACCATCCATGTGTGGGAAAGACATGAAGGGAGTGCTTCTGCAGCCCCTGGATGTGGTTTCAAGTAGCACAAGAAGACCTTGGCAGCCTACATTAAATGCTAGGTTTTATGCATGGTGACATTATGCACAGAGTGGCTTGACAAGTTCTGACCTGGTATCACCACTGTTGGTGACTTATCCTGAGGGGAAGAAGAGGCTCGCTTGTCTTTCAGAAAGCCTGAGGCCAAGCCAGCTCCAAGGAAACTAGGGAAAGATGCAATCACGCGGTTAAAACTGTGGGTGAACAAGAGAGAAACTGCTGCCAGCAGTGTCCTTTATTAGCTTACGAAGTTATTAAGTAAGAAGTTGAATAGCATATTGTTTAAAATAGGATGTTGTAATGAGAGCTGAAGATACGATTCAGATGTCAGTTTTATTCAGAAAAACCTCCCAAGTGTCAGGCAGAAGGAAGAGGCTCAGCCCTGCTTCACTGGAGGAGGCATTTGTGGTGTCTATGGCCTGTCGATCTCGCACAGCTTCCCATGGAAGATGCTACTGCTTGCATTTGTCTCCCTAAAAGTCACATTTACCCACTGGGAACTGTTGTGCTAGCTGCTGTGCACGTGACATGCAGCAGAAGCAGGAATCAGATTTTGCTTTTGAGTACTTTGGTTCCACTCTGGGTACCTGGCTCCTTAAACTCTCTGCTTTACCACATGATGAATCATAAAAGCACACAGAATACCAAATGACCAGATGAGATAAGGCAGGGAGGGCTCATTCAAGGTGATCAGGCAGTCCATGGAGTGAGGAGGACGTGCAAGCAGCACTTCTCTTGAGCACAGTCTCTTCCTGAGAAAGCTTTTAGCCTCTTGGTGTCCCCCAGGGTACCCAGAGCTGTGTAGAACAGATCACCTTAAACTGCCAACTCACTTCACCGTACTGTCTCCTGGATTACTTCACCAGCCTTCATCTTTCTGGCTGGTACCACAGTGCATATGTACTGCCAAGAAACCTCCTCTAGCTGGAGGTGGGAGGAGGTAGAGGACCCTCTGGGCAATAGGAAAGATAATAAATACCTCTACCCCTTACAGTAATTCTGGCTGACAGATGAGGTAGTAAATCCTGCACAGGTTGCATCTGATGGGTTTTCTTCTGAAGAGAAGGCACTTCCTCTGCCTTGCCTGTCTGGCTTTCTGCAGCAAAGGACAAGGGCAGAACAAAATTGCTTGAAGAAATAAGAAAGTCCCTCCCAGAAACAGATCAGCTCTTGATCTGCTATAGGTGACCCTACTCTGCTGTCCTAACTCAGGCCTGCGCAGACACATATAAAATCTTTGAGATGACCACAAATAGGTCTCCCTATCCCTCCTATCACAGGGGCATTCTGATAGCATCTCTTATGGGATGATACTTGGCCTTCTAATTGGCATAACTAGGATGTCTGGCATCTCATCAGGGAGACTTATCTGAAGAGCAAAAGTGCTTGATGCCTTCCTTAGAATATCTGCCTTGTGAGAAACATAATAGCAGCCTCCAGACATATCACTGTGGGACTGGGAATCCTGTTGTGCTAGGCAAGGCACATTGAAATAACAGAAAGATGAATCCTAAATCCATGAGCATGACAGAGAAACAGGAGTGCAGGTAGCAATAGGACCATTACAGGCAGTGCAGTAAATAGAGCCTGGGCATAGCAGTCATTGTGTTGGTATTGATTGATGGAGGCAGAGGAGGAGCAATGTGCAGTTCAGTTGATGTTTACAGAAAGCTCCTGTGGTGGGGCAGCGAAAATGGGACAAAGCACAAAGGGTGATTTTGAATCAGAGGGACTGTACATCACTAGCAGCATCAAGGCAGAAGTCAGGTTCCCAGTGTCATTGGAAAGCTGGTGGGTGGGTTGAAAAGGGCCTTCAGGGTAAAGACACCAGTGGTTTTGAGTGCCAAGATATTACAGACAGTGAAGAAAGGTAAAAAGGTGGTGGAAAAGGGTGCGTGGAGTGATGTGTGTCTGTAGCTGTACAGTCAGAGAGGAAGCCAAGTCCTCTCTGGGCTGAGAAGAGGCCTGTGTGTGGTGGGAAAGGGGTATGTTTGGTGGGATGGAACTGCACAATGAGTCCAGCTAGCCAGGCTTCAGTGGGGAGACATGTTCACAATGTTGAACATAACTGTGGAATGGTTACTAATTAAAGGAAGTTAGGGAAATGAGTTCGCTAATTTGGATAGAAGGTAACTTAAGTGAAAAGCTTGTACTCCATGTACTTGAGTATGTACATACAAAAGCTTGTACATTCTATGTACTCAGTGGGGTATTCTCAGCTCTGAGAAGCACTAGACATTGCCATCAGCTTCAGCAGTGGCAGGCAGTCACTCTGTGTACAACTAGTGCTTTGGTTTTACTGGGCAAATTGCTCATGACCTAAAATGGGTGAGCGGGTGGGTTCAAGGATATGGCCTACAAGCAAAGGAGGGAATGGGATGGCAGATGTATTAGCAGACATCACATCAGTTCAGCTGTGTGGGTTTACTTATGAAGATCCTAATGAAGTTTGTCCTCAGATACTCAGAGAAGATGGGCTAGCAGTCCTTGAGCTTTGGCTAGTGGTTATCCTGGTGAACCATGGGAGATAGGGGCACTCCAGAAGGTGGCACATCTTGAAAAGGGAGGTGAGATGGAGGGGAGAGAGAGGGAGAAAAGCTGTTATAGACCACTTAAGTTAATACAAAATACTGAAAGTAATACTTGAGCTATTTCTAAGCACGTACAAGATAACAGATATAAGTTTCAACCAATGTGTTTTGGTCAAGAGCTTGGACAAAAGTTAAGAGTGATCTAGAGAACGTGATTAATCAGAAGAGTTAAAACTAATTGGAAAACATGGTCTAAGTCTTCAAATGCATAAAAGGCTGCTGCAAGGAGGCTGTAAGTAATCCGCTGATATGCATAGTGTATAGGAGAAGAAGTTAAGGATTTAAATTGGAGCAAGGAAGATTTAATTTAACCAATAGGGAAAAAAAATCGAGTGGAACAAGAAGAGCCAAGCCATAGGATAGGTTGTGTAGAGAGACTGAGATCTGTCCTATCTGATGAGGCTTTTAAGAACAGGTTAGATACATATTAATCAGGAAACAGTTTATACAAAATTGATCATGAAACTGATCTTGCCTCACTGCTGAAGGTTAGACTACAGGACATCTGGAGATCCCTCCCAGCCAAATCTCTTGTCATCCTGTAAAACAAGACAAAAGCCAAGTGAGGGGAGCCAGTGAAGAGAAAGGAAGAAGGTTAGGGGAGGAGCAGCTGTTAGCATGCAAAGGTGGGGCATAGGTGGGATGCTAAGAATTGGAGTAACTTGCTGTGCAGGAGGGAGGTAAGCTCCTTCAGTGTTCAAGGCCTGCATTTGCACAGCTGGACTTTCTGGCTTGTTTCTTCAGAGGCTTCCCTGTGAGATCACGAGGTGAATGTGAAGGGAAGTGCAGGCAGCAGCTGGCAAAATACCTTGCTTAGGCTTTAAAGCAAACCTTGTTTTTCTCTTTTTGTGGTTTTTAGCTGACATAGGCTTTACAGTGTTTCCTTGCTCAAATAACTAGTCTGTCTCTGGTGAGGTACAGCACTGACCTGAGAAAATCCCTGAGCAAAGAAAGTTTGTGGGATTCCGTAATGTGCCTGAGTTTGCAGACTCCAGCTCTTGGGAGAGCATCATCCCTTTCATCTCCCAGGCCTTCATGAGGCTTCACAATTGTGCCTTCAGAGCCGTTTGCCTGCTTTCCTCAACAGGGCCATGCTCCTCTAAACTACACCACAGCCCTCCTGACAGCTCCACAGGGTCCTCTGGCTGGGTGGCCCAGCTCTATGCCTGCACAGCAGCTGAGCCCCAAGAGACTCTGGGGCAGCAGTGCTTCCTGGCTGGGTCTGCCTCTTCCTGGGTCCCTGAACAAGGTGCTGGCTAGGTAGCAGACATTTCCTCGGGGTAGGACCAGGTGTGATTTGAGGTTGGGAAGCTTAACTTCTAGCTCTGAAATAGCCTTCTGTAAATTTTGGGGTATATTAGCGGCCAGAAATGTCTGGGAATGGTTAAACTGTCTTTCCTTATGGCTTTAACACGGCTCTAAGGGTGTTAGTACTGTTGTTCCCCTTAAACCACACAGAGGCTCCACATTGGTAGGAAAACTGAATTTCATGTGCAGTGTGAACCAATGAAGAAGTGGAGAACCTGGGAGATGGAGCCAGCAGAGGAGCTGAGGCTCTTCTCTTGTTCTAAACCTGCTCAGCATATAGACAGGCTTTCTCTTCACAGAATATTTGATTAGAGGGTGTTTCATTTCCCCATAACTCTGGATACTGCTCGTGCCTGAGTAGCAGCTGTGAGGACAGCAGGGTAGCACTTTTGACCCTTCACTTTAGGAACTGATTTTTTTTAACTCATGTCACTGAAATCTGAGTTGTGGTACAGCACGATGAAAGTGACTGTCTCCAGTGGAAAGCACAGTCAGTGTCAGCAAGGACAGCTCAAAGTAAACCTCACGTCAAAAGACCATGAATTAACCCTATGGTTTTAGCAGTATTTGTGTGTGATCAGAAACCACAGACTTGTGCTCCCACAGCAACCAAGCTCCCACAGGCACCAAGGGGCTATGTGGGGAAGCTGCTCCTAAAGGGATGGGAGGAAGGCAGGAACCAGACCAAGACATCAACTGCTGCTTCATGGGCATGAGGAGAGAGGAGCCGAGGGCAGCTGCAGTGAGGACAGGGTTGTCTTTGCAACACTGTGCTTCAACTCTGTTCAGCTTTGAATCTGCTGCTGCTTGTCCCTGAGAGGTCACGAAGCAGATGGGAGAAGGGAGCAGAAGAGTAGTCCTTGGAAAATGGGCAGATGAGTGAAGCTTGGTTGGTGTTTCTGCATCTCCCTCAGGTGAGGGCAGTGACCCTGTGACTCCAGCCAAGCAAAGATGCAGAGCAGTTTTCACCAGTGAAACAGCAACTTAAAACAGGGAGATTGCTCTCTGAAGACCAAACTAAACAGAATTCCTACTTACCCAGGCTGGTCACACGTCCTGGGACCAATCAGCATATTGAGCAAGTGCGAGCTAAAGCTAATTACAACTTCTTTCATATAACCATGTACATAAATGATCTGTCAACAGAGAGAAGCATGCCTTCCCCTGTGGCTGCTGGAGACTCTGGAAAAGATCCCAACACTCCCACAGAGCCAGCCTGGATTTCCATAGCAAGGCAAAAGCAAAGGGGCATGCAGCAGGAGCAGGAACCCGACAGAGAAAAACTGGTGGCTCTGGATATGAAGTCAGATACAGAGAGACAGAATAAAGAGAAGGAACGAACAGAGGTACTTACAGTACAAATTCATGATGCTTTCATATCACCCCCTTTAGTGTTCTTTGTATCTACTGCTAGATTACCAGTCGTGCTGTAGTGATTACATATACTTGATGAGTATAATCATGAGTAACAAAGACACTGCCCTCAGAAATGTGTCCCAAATTCCATGTTCTCTGATCATTCAGGTATGTAATTTTATATTTCAAAGAAATCCTGGAACTTTGCATGCTGTGTAAAACTTCTTGGGTGCCCAGTGCATACTTACAGATCTAAAGTGTGTATTGCATGCTGAAATACCCACAGTGAGGTGCTAAACTGTAGTCTCAGATCTCTCTCAATGCAAAGAGAATGTGCTGTCTTTAACTACCCTTCAAAGCACACCATTTCATTGAGCCTCCTATGCATCCTGACTGATTTCACATTGAATGAACAGCTCTGTCCCAGAAGCTCCTAGGTAACAATTTTTAGAGCCTTGAGAAGTGAAATAGGATAAAAATAACTTTTGCACTTGCAGACAGCGCCAAGATATAAATTCTGATTCTCTGTAGATGGATAACTCAGACACTCACACGATGCCATGGGATATGGGCTGACACTGCCTCTTAAAAAATTCCATGCAAAAAAGGGTGATACCCATAGCAAGTGATCTTCCCATTTGGCAAAGCTGTGCCAGCAGAAGCTCTTGGCCTTAATTCTGAACACTAATAAGGCTTCTCTGGTGCTGGGATAGCTCAGCAGCATGCGAGTGCTGCCTGCATTGCCTCCTGCACAGGGAGAACCCCACACCGATGCAGGAATGTGTGTGTCCTATACTAGTATAGCATTCCCAATGCAAATGGCCCACTTCTTTGCTTTAGAGGTTACTGTTAGAAACCCAGGTAGCTGTTTTATATCCTGGAATAAGGGAAGATCTCTAGATGATGAAAAATAGCAGTGGTTAGATTAACAAGAAGTAATACCTAATAAAATGTCTATTGTGAACTGCAGTAATGCTCAAAATTGTCATAGCACTTAAGAAACCAAGGGTATGAATGATCCCAAAATACAGTTTCTATGTCAGAATGGGAAACTCCAGATTTGAGCTGACAGTGTTCTCTTAAATTCATGCCATGCATTTTATTTCCCTATATCAGCTAACAGAGAAACTTCCTCAAGATGCTTCTGACTGCAGCATGTGAGGCTTGGTGCTATTGTACTGATCCCACTTTTCCCTTTTCCCACATCGCACCAGCCACTATCACTTCAGGGTAGTTTTTGATACTGGCAAGGAAATCCATGGGAGGATGTGTTTGATTCCTTTTTTATGGAAAATCCATTTACCATCAAGCATCCAAAATACAGTGCCCTAAACCACAAAATTCAGGAAGTGGGAGGGAAACATGAGAGAACAAGGCTGTTTCCAAATCCTATGTATGCTAGTAGAGGTGTGAAAAAGGCTTGGAATACATGTTGCATTGAAGACTGTAATAACCTACTCAGAGATACCAGTATGAATAAAAGATACAGAGGGATAGTTTTAATTTGTAAAGCTGAGAGTCATGGACACTAAGCTAAAACCACAGGAGTTTTTTGAACAGGTACCTGCTCAAGTGAGAGGACTGGGACCAATGTGTGATGAGCACATGTGGTCTTTGAACTGTGACAGGCACTACATTCACTCTTTTTGCTTGTGTCTTTCAAACTGGTCTCATTCTCTCTGCATTACTTGGATTTTATCCCTCTCTCTGCCTAGGGCTCAGTGAAGCATCAATGGAGCAAACTTTCACACCTGGCACCTAAAACCACTTCTGAAGAGCAAAGGAAAGAGACAAAGTCTGAAGTGAAGGAGCCCCTGCTGAAAACCAGTTCACTGTCACATTATGTCCCTGGTAGGAAACAGTTCTTAAAATGTAGGCTGTTATCTCACAACCTAATCAGAAGAAATCCTCCTTGAGTGTGCTGGAAAAGGAGTAGGGGCTAGATTCTAATCTCTTCCCCAGCCCCACATCAGCATGGGAAGACCGTTTTCAGGGTTCACATCTGGGGTTTTATTTGGTGGCATATTCTTTTGACCACTTTGATTACAGAGTAGTCAAAACTCGTGTAGAAAGAAATGTGACTTGAGAGCACGAGGCCATTTGACAGGACAGGATCTCAAATGCACTATCCCAGGGTAGAATGTAGCATTCAGTTTTGATGTGGGCTCCTCAGCAAGCTGGAAGGATGTGATCACAAACTACCTGCCCATCAGCCCTCCCACTGTAACTTTGAATCTCTTTGGTAAATTGACATTTGAAAGAAGGGCAGAAGTTTTGAAGGTAATAAAATTCCTGTGAGTTGGGGGTTGGCTAAAGGAGGAATTTGCAAATGAATGCTCTTTCTAATGAAAAGACGACTCTTCTTTTTTTGGCCTGGGTGTTAACACACAGGGCGCAGCAAAGAATCCATGTCATCATTTTGGTGTTGGTAAATTTAGGGACCTAAAGATACTAGTGGTGAGAAAAACATTGTCTTTTTTTTGAGGATAGAATGGTTCTTTCCTCAATAACATACTGCAGGAGCAGTTTCCGTGTGAAATGTAAAGATTTTCTACCGTAGAATGAGCCATGGGAAGTTTTCCATTAAAGACGTAGGGGGTACAGCTGCACAGCAAGTGAACATCAAATGTCCATTTGTTTTATTCACAGTAGCCCCATCACCAGCACTGGTGGATAAAGAGGAAATAAGCCCCTTGAGGAAAGCCAGTAATGCTGCTCCGGATCAGCCATCGTGGATGGAACTGGCCAAAAAGAAATCGCAAGCTTGGAGTGATATGCCACAGATTATAAAGTAGAACGATGCAAACAAATAGCATCTTTCATAATGAAGTCAACTACTTAACTGAACTTCTACAGATCAGTTAATCACAGTGGAGAGTCTCTTGATACATGAGAAGGGTTTTATTGTACAGCTGTGGAGAACGCGTGCAATAGGTGCAGTCAAAAAGTTTACCGTCAACTTTGTAGCAATCAGGATTGCAATGGCAATGGATTACTTAAATTATGCTAAGGACATACTTACACTTTGGAAAATAAAACCTTTGTCTTACGTATTTCCTGCATTTTCTGCTTCTAATGGTGTTTGCAGCAAACCAGGGTCTTTGCTAACCTCTGAATTTCTGTTGTTGTTGGAAACTTCTGTTTGTTACCGTTTTCTCTGTTTACATTTATAAAGTGTGCACTAACATCCTGATTCTGTTGATGTGGTTCACTGCACTTGCCTGACGCACTTTCTGTTTGGCACATGGAGGTGTTGGTGAATAGGTGCTAGTGAGTATTCCATTCAGCAATGCTGCTTGAGCAGCATGTTTGCCTAGCTGAAGCCAAGCAGTCCTGTTTCTGGACTTAGGTTACGTTTCATGAGGCACAAATAGGCACATTTCTGCATGACCATGAATAAAAATTCCTCAGCTCCTTCTGTCAGCAGCCTTGGTTGCACAATGTTTGCAAGCAGGCAAGTAATAAGGAAACTGATCTGTGGTTGGAAGCTCATCAATGCATTCACAGTTGCCTTCCTACCTGAATTTATCTGGTTGCAACTGGCTTTTCTCTGTGTGAAATCATCATGTTCGGTTAGGAGGATAGTATTAGTAGCAATGGACAGTATGCGTTTGCTTTAAAAATACGAACTGAAAAGCCTTGAGCTAGAGTCCAAACAGAAATGCTGTGAATGTCATTGCAGCATCAGCTTCACATATCACCCCCTAGGGAATCTTAGTTATTCTCATTAAAAACCAGTAATGTATCTCTGTGCTTTACTACCTTTATATAAAATTCATGTTCCTCAGCCTAAGTCTCCCCCACCAGTCTGGGACTCTTGCTTGTGAAGTCTCCCAGGCTCTTCACCTTCACCTGGTTAACAAGATTGACAGGAGAAATCATTGCTGCTGACTGACCAAAATCACTCTGAATATATTTTAAGACCTCCCTGTGAGTTAAAGAAGCAAACGACAAAGCCCATTAGGGAATCTCCTGGAAATCAAATACCCACTACTAAGCATTCCCCTCTTTGCAAGTATTTCCCCCTGCGTATGTATGTGTGAGTTACTGCTTGAGCACTGCACTCCCCAGGTTTATTTGTATTGATGTAAGTGATTTTGTTGATGCAGTAACAGTCTTTTTAGATAAATGCATGGGGACTTTAGGATACCTGGGGTTTCCTAACACCTGCATTTGCAGTTTCAAAATCTTATCTGCTTAAGGAAGTGGGGAGGAAAACCTGAGCTCCCTCCGACAGCTGCACTTTGTAATGAATAAAGACACAGGGCACTGGAACAGGTTAATATCCAAGAAACATCTATTTTCAGACAGGTTGTCTTTCCTCACTGAAAAGATGAGGAAGAAGACCCAAGTGTTGTATTTGTCAAAGCCTTTGTCTAAAGCCAGCCAGCCTGCATCACTACTGGAATCAGCCTGCATGGGTGGTGGAGCCCTGATGCAGCCACCTCACTTGCCCACTCCAGCAGCTGTCAGCGGTCCCAATACCGAGGAGTTCCTGCCAGTTCTTCCAGGGTTTATGCAGATCACAGAAGGCAGTGTGGGCAAACCTGCTGCAAAGAGAAGTGGCAAGAGAGCTCTCTGCTAAACACATCCACAACAGAAAGAGGAACTTAATTACAGGACAGGCAACCTTGGGCTCAATTGCCTGAAGGTTGGTTGTGCAAACAACTTTCACGTGGCTCCCCACGATCCAGCAGGCACAGTTCTTTAGTGATTGTTTTTGTTTTGGTATTCAAATCATCCTCTAGGACCTACAGTAGCAATAGGTGCATTTTTCAGATGCAATGAAAACCAGCTTAACTCTCTCTCCAAAACACCTTTTCTATAATAAGTAACTAATTATCATCAAGTGTAATTTTAAGATATGCTATTATGTTTTGTAGCAATCTTCGAAGAAAAAGACATTTTGTGTATTGAAGGACTGTAATAGCTGAAAGAGGGTGAAGGGTAGATTTAATTAGATATAAGGAGGGAGTTCACTATGAGGGTGCTGAGGCACTGGCACAGGTTGCCCAGAGAAACTGTGGCTGCCCCATCCCTGGCAGTGTTCAAGGCCAGGTTGGACGCGGCTTTGAGAGCAG
>JBCJKH010045013.1:56656-73784 GCA_039877255.1 Loriculus beryllinus
CCAGAGAAACTGTGGCTGCCCCATCCCTGGCAGTGTTCAAGGCCAGGTTGGACGCGGCTTTGAGAGCAGCCTGGTCCAGTGTGAGGTTTCCCTGCCTGTGGCAGGGAGGTTGGCACTGGATGATCTTTAGTTTCTCTTCCAACCCAACCCATTCTATGGTTCTATGGTTCTATAATATATATAAATATATATATGAAAATATATCAAAAAAAAAAAAAACCAAAACAAATTTGGATTCTCTACTTATCACCATTCCCCGCAAAGAGCACAGTATTTTCAGGACATATAGTTAAAGGTATGGGCTGTCTCCTTAACATTCTCTCCCTATTTAGGAGGATTAAACCTGTGTTGAAACCTGACTGAATTCCTAGAGCATGACCTGTGCAGCTGTTTGGGAAAGAGTACAGATCTCTTGGACTATGTCCTGTTTTCATAGATGGATGCTCAGGAATACCGGAGATGAAAGGTGGAGGTATTATAGCAAGACCTGCACAGTCTCAAGGAGAAGAAGCACCGTGTCCCTCCCTGTTGCGATGTGTCAAGATAAGGAGTTAAGGGGGTGACCAGCTCTCCATGGAGCACAGCCCTACTCCTCCTGTGGCATTTGGGATCTGAATCTGGGAGAATGATAAGGTAGGAAGCGTGGGGTGGACATCTGCCTGCTTTTTGCTGTTGATGATATGGTTCTGGTATTGCTGCCTTAGGGTTTCTGCTGGCTCAACTCACTTTCAGTTTTTAGTAGGTGTGAATGACTGCCATGGGTGCTGACAGACAGCTTTGTGGTTCCCTATGGGCCTATGAGCAATATGCATCTCCAAGGGAATGGGACTGCAACCCTGCAGGCTGCTCAGGCCTGTGTGAAGCAAACTTGGGATCTTGACCAATTCTGCCATAATTATGGAGGAATGTAAGTTAATTTCAAAATATGCTTAAGAGAAGCAATAGCATGATGTGCTTCTTTTCATGCAGTGCATAAGTACACTGGAACTGATTGCTGATTGTAGAAGGCTGTGGACACCAAAGGTTTAGTTGATTTCAAAAAGCATCTAGACAAATCAGTGGAAGACAAAATCCATCCACGAAAGCTAGGACCTTGGCTTTGGAGGTTGCAAAAGGCTTTGGGAGGTGGTGTGACTGAGCTGTTCATATTCTACTACTGGTGATGGACCTGCCCTTTGTGTAAGGGAAGGCACTTGGCTACCTGGATGTCTGAGCTGATGGCTAGAGGGAATTTTTATTTTCTCATGGCATTGTTCTGTACCAAGATCTGTTCATTCTAAGTCAAAGGGTCATGCAAACAGGTCTTGTTATATCTGTCTTGTCAACAAGTAAGCAGAAAATAGTTTTAGAGCCTGTGTTCTTCTTTGGTCAAATGGCCCGTTCATGGGAATGGAAAGATGCTAATACAAATATATTATTCTTCTCTGTATGAACAGTGATTTATGTTTCACACTTGATACCACCAGAAAAGCCTTTCAGATCTGCTCGGCTTTCTTAAGGATGTCATTGTACTTTTCCAGCTGAGAAGCAAGATGACTGACTGAGGCTGATCCATTTTGCTCAGGCAGCTGCAATATATATTGTTGGAGTATAACATGTATCAGGGAAATAAAATGTAAAAAATCACCCTTTCTTTGTGACTCATGCACATAAACTAAGATAGTTTGAATTGCAGTCAAAGAACAACAACTAAATGGACTTGAAAAATAGATGTTTCCTCTCCGATAAGTGCTGCATGAGGCACCTTTGGCTTTCTGTTCAATGAGGAAGGTGATGGTCTGCAAGCAGTTGTCCCTCCCAGTGGTGAAGGACCATGCACAATGCAAACAAAATCATGTATCAGGTGTCTTTCAGTGCAGAACCTCTACATTTGATGACTTACACTGTTTACTACTCAGGTTATCCTCATTAGCTACCTCTAGCATTTAAGAATTTTAAGTAAAAAGTTACAACTAAATGATTTTAAAGTTCAGCGAAGTGCAATAAATTCTTAAGGCCAAAATACCCCTCTGGCCTTTACTTTGACACAGTGTTTTGCACTCTGTTGCCTTTGACAGTAAAAACATTTACTGAATCTGTTGCACTTTTTCTCAAGACGAAGTGGAATATAAAATCCCTTTGCCAGTGAAATACCCAGCAGCAGCAGCAGCATAGCAAGTGGCTTGCTGTAGTGTTGCAATGCCATTAATTCCATCTTAGTCTCAAGGAGCATAATAAACTTGCCAAAATGTTTGCTTTGTATACGCGATGAGCACTCTGCTGAGCGTAACAAAGGTTTAATTACAGGATTTTGTGTCTGTGGTTAGAAGGTAACTTTTGTACTGTTACGGAGTCCAAAAAAGAAAATGGCATTTGTGAACACTGGGCAGTGCTGCATGTCTCATAAAAGCCCATGGGTAAATGTAACCCTGCGTGATCCGGTACAGAGTGGCTGCATGGGATTAACTCCCATAGGAGAAGGCATTTCAGTTCCAAGTGAGCACAGCTCTCACATACTCCCAATGTTTGCTAGGGTGCTCAGAAAATGACAGGAACCAGTGAGGTTTTATAGTGCGGAATCTTTTATAGCCTGACTTCAGAAAGTAAATACCATGTGAAGATTTTTATGGATTACTAGTCCCAGATAATTCTCTGCATCCTGTTACACTTTCAAGCTGGAGTCTGATGGGAAACATACTCATAGTCCATTCAGATCTTCTTCCTTTGCAGTATCTTGCAGCACCTCTGCTGCAGATTCTCATTCTCTGTGTACACTGGCTGTATTCCCAGAAGAAAACCTCTCTTGCTCACCTAAGGCAGCTTAAGTGGAGGTCATTGAGGAGAAGGTTGAACTGTCTCCCTCTCTGGGATCCCAAATTGCTATCTTAAGTAGAGTTAGGAATGCAGCTAAGAGTCTGTAAGATATTACTGAAGTAAAGTGATGGAGGACAATTTTCCTTCCTTCCATCTCACATACTTTCACATTGAGTACTTTCATTGTTGATTTTGCTTTGCTTTGTTTATTTGCTTATTTGCATATGATGGCATATGTTGCAGGTTCATAATTCCACTGAAGCCTATTCAAGGATGCTGAGCAAGGTACACTGGTATTTTCACTCACTGTAGCACACAGTTCCCAATTATTTATAGAATCACAGAAGGGCTTGGGTTGAAAGGGACCTTAAAGCTCATCTAGTTCCAACTCCCCTGCCATGGGCAGAGACACCTTCCACTAGACCAGGTTGCTCAAAGCGCCAGGCATGGAGCAGCCGCAGCTTCTCTGGACACCCTGTGCCAGTGCCTCACCACCTTCACAGTAAAGAATTTCTTTCTAATATCTAATCTAAATCTCCCCTCTGTCAGTTTAAAGCCATTCCCTCTTGTCCTGTCACTACATGCCCTTGTAAAAGGTCTCTCTCCAGATTTCCTGTAGGCTCCTTTAGGTACTAGAAAGCTACTCTAAGGTCTCCCTGGAACCTTCTCTTCCCCAGGCTGAACAACCCTGACTCTCTAAGCCTGTCTACTTAGGAGAGGTGTTCCAGCTTCTGATCATCCTTGTGGTCCTGCTTGCTCCAACAAGTCCATGTTCTTCCTATGTTGGGGGCCCCAGTTGCTGTAAAAGTTTCAGCACCATATCAGAAACTGGAAGTCACTGAACTGCAGTCAGGTCTGTCCCAAAGTCATGTTCTGGTGATTTTGTCTCCCAAAGAAATTCTTTTCCCATGTTATTTTCATTCCTCCTGCCCAGAATTTAACAAGACCAAATAAACGCCTTCAAAGCATTGCCTACATTGAAGAACCAAGGCGAACTGTCTGGAAAGAGCAGAGGAAAACACCCAGAGTTATGATGAGGAGAATTCAGTTAATAACCCTTCAGGAAAATAAAAGCCACCTTTCTCAGCAGAAATAACAGAGACTCCTTAATAAGCTGTTGGCTTGTCTTCTCTGCACTCAGCACCGGGGATAATTTTGATGGGCAGGCTGCCTGCAGACAAGGGGAAGAATAAGGCCCTAAGCTTGTCCAGGCAAAACAGACATCATCTTCCCCATCTAGCCACTCCTTTAAATAATGGCTGCCTTCTTTCAACTTCTTTGCCTCCTCCTGCAGCATTCACCTCAAGTATGCAAAAGGGATTGCTTTTTGCTTAATGAAGGTTTTTGTTTGGTTCATGCCTTTATTTTGAACCACAAAAAAAAAAAGACTTCCAAGGAGGAGCCGTGGTACAAATCACTCCTCATCCTTGGCCTTGTGGCACTGCAGAGCTTGTCTGTGTGTTCTTTCAAACCCCAGGGCTATGTGGTGGTTCAACGGCACAGTAGATGCAGCTCCAGCACTCACAAGACCCACTGGGAAACGTAAGGAACAACCAGTGCATGGCCCTGCCAGCACTCTGCAAGCCATACACCACACGATGCCACATGAACCCCAGATTGGCAGGCATCAACGCTAGACCACGCATCATCAGGCATCAGTGTAAGGCTGGCATGACTGGAGAAGGCAAGCAAATATTCACATTTGCTAAGAGGGGTGCAACATGCACAGGAATGTGCACGCACCATGGAATAGATGTGCGGAACCTGCTTTTTGGATGGCACGCTCATTTGGTGTTGCAATCTCAGAAGCAAGAAAAGCAATGCAAAGAAAAGAAGCTGGAGCTAGAGGTAATGGAGGTAACCTTCCCTACTTGGCAGGGAAGTCCTACTGCCCTGTTTCTTTGCTGCTTCCTCCTCCTCTGTGATTTCTTTTTGTTTCCGTGGCACACTGAAGCAGCTGGCAGTGAGTGGGCTGTCTGCTGATGAAGGGTGGCTGTGTTTCTCCAACATCAGATCCAGCCACAGAGCTTAGGTCCATCAGCTGAGAGCAGGGCACAGGCAGCCTGGGGCAGCGGGTTGCAAGGCGCTTTCAGTGGTGGATTGTGCCGTCAGCTGCTTTGCAGAGAGACACTGAGCTTTTAAATTGCTTTTCCATGCCACAATTTCCTGGATAATTGTTAAGGTATAATTTATCTTACCTTGTGATAGTGGACAGGAGAGTGGGGAAAGCAGATTTTACTGTGACCTACTTCCCTAAAGCAGAATGTGAAAGAGGGTTTTGCTTAAGAAAAAGGCAGCATTTGCTGTCAGAGCCTGTTTATGCAGGCTTATGTTTTCATGCAGGGAAAGCAGAGGGTGGTTATTCGAACAGGTAGACTTGTGCTGGTTTCCCTATTTGCTTTACCCTGTTACACAAACAGCTCCTCAAATCCACCTCCCAAACTAAGCCATACCCTCACCAGCTCCTGTTCGACACAACCCCAGCACAGTGCCGCAAACCAGTAACCCTCAGATCACGTCACAGATGTTACGCCAAGGATATGGGAGGAGAAGAGGTGGTTTCCTTTGCTGGTTTTATGTAACTAACGGACAAAAAGGGAGCCTCTTAACTACATGAGTGTCTCAGAAACTGGCCTGAGTAATTTGGAATCCTTGTTAGCCAGTAACAGTGTTTCAGAGAGCGCAGAAGTACCCAAGCTTAATTTCTTACATAGCCTAATTGAAATATGTCTGAAGTATGAAGCTGAATGCAAAAGACAGTAAAAATCCCTACCTTGCCCAAATAAAACATTTTAATGTTATACTTCTCTTGTATGTAACCTAATAAGTTCAACTTATTAAAATGCTTGATTTTAGAGGCAAATGCTTGTTCCCAGGATATAACACATACTTCCTCCCCATCTAGTGAGCGATTACTTCTTTAACAAGAAGCAATTTGTGCTCCTGAATTCTGCCTTCCCTTCAAACAATTTAGTACAATTTGGAGTCTTTATGTTTGGGCCCAGAAACTGTTTTGATCAGACTGGAATCCATTGTGTGACAGCCCATGTCTGTCTGCAGCCTGTGAGTTTTACTTGCTTTAAAGAACCTCTGGGTCTTGCCTGGTGCTGAGACATCCCCAGGCTGTGGCACCACCTGTGGGTCTCCTGCTGACCCCAGATTTTACCTTTCATAGTCACAGGGCTCACTTCAGCTAACTCCGTATAATTGAGCCAGCCCTCTCAAAATTATATCTATTGATTAATGAGTGAATTAAACCACTGAATTCTGACTCCTTGACCCTTCCATGGGACAGCCACTGAACTGTTAAGCTTTTAATCATATTCTGCTCAGTTGCACAAGGAGCTCATGCTGATGTTTGCCAGGCTTGGGTGGCATATTTTGATTACTATAGTGGGATGCAGTTACTCGCTTGTTTCTGAGTAAGACATTTTATGAATCTTCCCCGCTGTTCATAAACATAGTGCTGTTTAATTATTGAGGCATTTCATAAAAATGTTTTTGAGAGGAAGACAAATTTTATGTTCTGACTAAATAATTAAACATTATGCAAACATTCACAACCCCGGCATTCTGGTTAGGCAAAACAATACTTGGATGATGGCCTTGTTTGCACACTGCTTTAGTATTGTTGGGCTGTAATTAGCAGCAGATATGGTATTACTGAGATTTAAAAACATAAACAGGTTCTGACCAAACAGGACGAGCACAAGGGTAAGGCTGAGGGACAGCCTGTAGCCATGTCCCCCAGGGATCATCTACCCTACCAGCTGTACTCCCTGGAGAGCAAGGGCAACTCTGGGCTTACCCTCTTGCAACTGGCAACCTTACCTAAATGCAGAGGGAAGAGGAAGGGCTGTCAGCTGTGACACAGCCTGCAGCACGGGAGAGATGGGGAGGAAAGCCATTGCTTTCTGCACAATCCCACTTCACCAGTGCCCAGTGTGGTGCTCTCTGCCCGCTCCTTGCAGTTTTCCCCCTTCAGCACTGGCAGTCAGGGACAAAACCCAGCACTTGATGGTTTTAGGGTTTAATTGTCAACAAACAGGAGTCATCCTGAGACCTGACTTTGGACACATCAAGATACGTGTGCTGTAACTGTAAATTAGGGTTCCAGTGTAATCCCCTTAAAAAACAAAGGGCTGTGTGTGTGTAAGCCTTGCAATTTGTTACAGCTCCGTTCCTCTCAGGATAGGAATAATAGTAATGGTATGCATGAGATGCAATACGCCAGTGATACAGCTATCAGTTATCAAACCCATCATCACTGACATGTTACAAACTTCAGAAAGAGTTTATTAATTGCTCCATGTGCTCCAGCTCCCAGCAGCTGTTAAAGTCTCTGATAGGTGTTTGCTCCTGACCCCTGTCCCATTACCTGCACATTTCGTGGGTGGAATTAGCATTGGCCCGTACAGTTGCACAGCACGTGGGATCACACTAGGAGCTGTCAGTCTGATAAGTACTTTTGGGGAATAGAATATGGCAATATATTGCTCTTAAACTGCTGGTTTCCTTTTGTTTGCTGGAAGAATAATCTGCATGCAATTTAGAGGAGCCTGAACACCTAATTGGCTTGTAGAGATGGGAATCTGAAGCTTCTTTGGAATCTGTGAAGAAAAGAATGCACCACTTCATTTAAAAATGCATGCCCTCAGTGTCCTTCCTAGAGGATGGAGCTATCTGATAGTCTCAAAGCTCTTACATTATCAATATCACTTTTGTCGCCTGTTGGAGCTGTTACTACTTACATGTTAATCCAGATACACAGGTAGGGCTGCTGTCTGACTAAGGTTCATTTCTCTTTCTTCTAAAACCTTGGTATAAACAGTCCTAAGACGTGGGAAATTGCACTCATTATTTCTAAATGCCATGAAGAATGCTCCTGTCCTATCTATGTTTTCCTTGCCATCTACCATCCTCCCACTGCTGCTTGGATAACTGAAAGTTTGCTTTGTGGGGAGGAGATGGGATTCTAAATTGGCAGAAAGATAACACTCAGATGAAAGAAACATCACCAAAGACTTTAAGGCTGAACAGAATGACTTAATACAGCCTGGATCCCTGCTGCAACAGGGCAAAGCATGAGATCTTTTCATTACAGCAGAGCAACAGCTCTGCTAGTGTTAATGGAGAGTGGCTTTGATAATTATTCTCAGTGCTGCAGAGTTCTCACGCTCACAGGGATTGTCTTGACACTTGCTGTGCCTTGGAGGGATACGAATTAAGGTTAATGATACATACTATAAGTAAGTTGAACAAGGGAATCAAAAGATATCATTCTCTTATTCCTTCTCAGATATCATTCTCGTATTTCTTCTCTCTCTTCCTCTGCCCCAAATCAGCTGCTGACAGAATGACTTTGGCATATAGCCTGTGTTCAAACACCGCTCCCATCCTCCCTGGGCTGGATTTGAGCTGCTCTTCCATGGCGCTGCTACGGTACGGAGTGACATGCACAGTGAATATGCTGTTCAGGGAGAAGCTTAGTCTATGCAGGTTGATGGAGAGATCAAAAACCCCATAGTAATCATTGGGGATGAACCTAGGATTTGAACATTTTACCCATATTGGATGTGATAGGGCTGGACAGGATAAGAAGGACGCATATTGCAGGGTCCTGCTTTGTCAAGAAGCTCATTAATTTGTCTCTTTTTCTTCCCTTAATTCCAGTGTAAATGAATTTAACAGTTTCTGTCTATTCCTTACAATACTGGTACAGAATTATGAAAGCAAAGCAGCTGGGGTAGATAAGATTGCGGCACAGTATCAGAGCAGAAGGTGCAGTAAAGAAGGTATGAGAGTCAGGGCTATGCCTCTTTGCTGGCTGCGGCGATGCTGACTTGAGTGTTGGTAGGCCACAGGTGATGACTGCAGTTAGTGCAAGCTCTCACCCAAGCATTGTCTCCAGCATCAGGCACCACATAAATAGTTTTGGCTTGGAATTAGGTTACCAGGAATGAATTCAGAAAGCCATACAGCTAGTGTAATGCATGGAGAGGCAGGCTGCTCTTTCCCTGTAAACAACCCCCTTACTAACTTGTTGCTATGAACCCCTTGTCCATCTTTTGCTGGAGAAGGTACTTTCATCACCCCCTGCTCCGTGCTGTCTCTGGTGGTAGAAAATATGCACAAAATTCGTTCTTCACCTGGTGCTCTCCATCAATGAAGAAAGAGATTGGACTGGCACAAGAAAGCACAGGAAGCTTTCCTCACTGCTTGTCCATCTGCAGGTCTCTTGCTGTAGCATGGCTTTTTGCAGGCTATTGACCACTATCAGAAACAGAGCATAACCCATCATTTTGTTCCAGTTTGGCTTGAAAGAGATATACACCTTGCCTTCAGTCAGCAGTGGAAGAAAGAGACACTCAGTGACCAGACATCTCGTGGGTGGTGGGGCAAGAGTAGGAGGGAGCTACTTGCCCTGGAACTGGATTTTAGCTAACAGTTTGGCGCCTGGTTTTGACTCTTCAGCACCTGGTCCTAACAAAGTGAGTTGAAGCATGTCCTGCACAACTCTGCTTTCTTGTGGGAAGGAAAATTGATAATGAAGAGCCAGGTTTGATCGACAAGAAAAGAGGTGAGACGAAGAAAATGACACAAAGTGAGGCCAGCCCACTTTTTGGCAAGGGAGCTTTTGCCAGAAGTCTGGAGTATAAAGCTTTAATCTATGTTTCTTGACAGTCAGAAGTTTAGATTTGCATTGTTTTCTGCAGATTTTACCTCAGGTTTTCCAAAGCTCCACATCTTTCAGAAGATATGCTAGAGCCTTAACTGTACATTTTTCAAGTAGGTATTTGGGCATTTGCAGTGGTGGAGCTAGAAAACCCTAATAGCTTGCAACCATTCTGCACAAAATAGTTGAGTTACGCAGGAACCACAGTCCATCTCAGAGCTTCTTCTACTAATGAGACCATGTGCTGTGTTTTGACAGACCCTCCTAAAATATTTTATTTCTGCGAGTGCAAGTTGACTTGGACTCTTTCCCCATACTGAATGGACCTATATTCAGTTTTGCTAGGAAAGAGTGAAACAGACTTTCAGAAGAAGATGACCTTCAGAAACCTCTTGCTCAGGACCTGATTCAGTCTTCCCTTTAACTGCAGCTTCCCTGCCATCAGTAGACCGACCATCAAGTCACCCTGAAGTAAGCTAAAGGGGACTTTTCAAAGGCCGATGAAGATGCACAGTGCACACAGTCTAGTTCTCAAAATTTCCCTGAAAAAAAATTTTGTCCTTTAGAATTAGGAGAGAGAGTACCATGAAGCAGGCATGTGTGAAAATGAGCTGGCAATCAAAATCCATAAGTCTTAGTGTGATTTCCTTTCCCTTGGACTACTTTTTCAGTAGTAACTGTAGCTGACCGCTCTTTACCTAGGCATTGGACCTCACCTACCATTAGCAATATTGGCACAATACGAACTCCACGGTTTCCGGGTTTATGCTTATATAATAGTAGGAATGCATTTAAAAGCCTCTGCCTTCAGAAGGAGATGAAATGTAAATGTTCATCGCCTCTGAGCATATGGCAGAGGCATTTGTGGCTCAGACAGAACCTCCACAGCAAGTGAAATGACAGTGATGTGGGGGTAAGGGTAGTGAAACATGAGTTTGGAGATCAAATTCTGTTCCTACCTCCATGAGGGACTTCTTGAACAGATTATTTGCTGCTTCCCATCTCAGTTTTTATGTTGTTAAAGTGAACCAACAATTTACCTGCTGGAAGGGATGGCACTATCACTCCTGACTTTTGAGCAAGACACAGTTCTGTGTAAAGAAGTGGCATCACAACATGTAGCAGAAGTTTATTTCATCATGTAAGTCACAGAAAAGGCATAATGAAGATTACCTAAGCGTGATATCTTTTGGCTACTAAGCATTTGTATCTGCAATTATATTTTCATGTAATTTTCTATATCTCATCATTTGTTGAGTATTAGCACTACAGTAAGTGCCACATGAGCCACATGTTAAAACATGAACTGTACATCTAGCAGCTTCATGTCTAAAATAAGTTTACAACACCACAAACCAAAACCTATCTTTTGCAAACTAGCTCAGCCACTGAAGCATTCATTTGTTTCATTTTGTGTCTATAAAGCCACAATGAGATCTGGACTTGCATAAGCATCAAACCTGTCTGTGAGATGGTAAAACCTTCTGTATTTTTATGTATATACCGTTTTATCTAGTCATAGAGAGGGGATGGGGAAGTTCCCCTTACCTTTCCCCTTCTTTTCCCTTCCTATCCCTTTTGCTTTTCCCTTCCCCTTCCCTTCCCTTTACAGCTGAAGTACAGCTTCACTGAGTGGGGTGTTCAGCTAGCTAGAACAAAAAGGATTTGGTCATGGAAAAGCAAAACGGAGGAGAAGTAGAGGTGGAAGCACTGAGTCTCCCAAGGTATTTGCTCTGTTAAAAAACAAGGTTAGCGTCAGGCTGGGAATAAATCTCTGAAAGACAACTCAGTTTTCAGTCAGGAGACACAGGCAACCTTCAGACAGATATTTTTCAACTGTTGAGACTTTTGCTGCCACTGCCAAGCACCTCTACCCTTTTTACATCTTTCCTAGTGCCTGGGAAAGCCAGAACATGAGCACGGTAAAAGGCAAGGACAACATTGTTATGCTTCTGAATGAGACAGGAGAAGTGCCTGAGTAAAAAGAGCTCCAAATCTGACGAATGGCAACAATCACACAGCCTTATAGGAGTCAGCTGCCCAGGTGTCCCAGGAACAGTCACTGAAGCATGTGTGAAATTACAGCAGGCCTGGAGCATCTTTTGCCACTTTATCTTTACTCTGACACATAGGTAATACCTTAGCAAAAATTTCTCAACATGAAATCTTCTCTGTCAGAATATGATCATGCATTTCTTTCTTGCATTGTTTTTGGTTTTGTTTGGTTTTGTTTTTCCTACTGGTATAGACTAGCAAGCTCCTTGGTCTTCCTATTTCAGCAACCCAAGCTAAAATGCCAAGGATTTAAACTTCCCGTATTTTTAAAACAATTTCATCTCCCACATCTCCCCCATTATGGTTATTATAGTATTTGCACCTTAACACTTGCATTTAAACACTTGCAAACACTTTGGAAGTGCTTAATCTTCTCCAGTTTCAAATTGATATTCCAGCTGAACAGCAGTGGCTATAGGATGAAAGAGTAACTGGGCAGAAAGAAAGAATTCATAAATTTGTAGGCATTAAATATTGTTTTGGCCTAAAATAGAACTGCCACCCTCACCTTACGCTAAAATGTAAGCGAAGTTTTAGTGTCAGCCAAAAATCCTCAGCTTCTTTCCTCTGGCAGCTGCAGCATTTTCCTTCACCGTGTACTTTTTACACGCATAAAGTAGCGGAATATGCCAGGAGGCATTTGATTATTGCTGTAGTAGGTCAGATGAGGGCAATGTTGAATAGTTATTTTTTCTATTTTGAACTTTGCCTTCCTTCTCAGGAAACCAACTTCAGGGGAAGTTGTCAGAGGAACTGAGAGACAACCATGTTATGCTTACCCTATTGTTCGGGGAAGTTAATAGTTAACTGGATACTGTCAAGGTCCACCCAGGGAAAGAACAAAAAGTAGGAAAGGCTCAGACAGTTCTTGTGAAATGACTGTCATTGTGTTGCAACAGAGCCTTCCATTCAAAAGACTAAGCTCTCTTGACAATTTTAATGTGAAAATGTCTCCACCAGTTTATACTTTTCCAGCACAGAAATGCAAAAATTCATATCCCTAAGCAATACTCATCTATTAGAGGCAGACAATGGTGGCTCTAATGTCTTTGGCTTGTTGGGATCTCAATAACAAATTCTGCTGTAGGTGTCTGTGTGTGTGTTTGCACGTGAGGACATGCAGGCACTAATTTTTGTCTGAAAGTTATTGTGCTAAATCTGTTTTTCAGTAAAAAATCCACTTCATTCCAGTTCCTTACGAAAGGGAAAATTGAAGCACATTTTCATAATAAATTCTCACTGCTCAACAGATAAAACCACAGAACGGCCTGTGTGTCAAGACCTTGCAAACTTCTTTCTTGTGCTCTGCCTGAGTTACCAGTGGCCCCTTCTCTGCAAGCCTTGAGAAAGCCACAAAAATCACTGAAGGCTTCTGTGCAGGTACCCTAATTTGTAAAAATATTGTAACATGCTTAAGCATTAAATAAAAATAAGCTATGAAGACTTGCTAAAGGTCACTCTTCAGACAGAACAACTAGCAAGATTTTTCCTCAGTTTCTAGAGTTCTAGCAGGGAACTATCCAGCTATATCTACAGTAAAAGCCTTAACTGAGAGTAAAAATGTGTACTATAGACTGTTGAAATTAGGTGAGATATGAGTTAAAAAAGGGGAAGCAACCAAGTCAGTCAAAAGGACTGAAGACTGCTAAACCATTAGCACTATATGGTAAAAGCATGGATCTTTTGAGGTAGGCTGGACCTTACCCTAAACTGACGGTGCTGTTTGACTGATTTTAATGGGAGCTTTCAGACCCCGCAAACATGCATGAAATTCCTGGAACACATGAAACCAACCACTGAAGGTAGGGGATTATTTACAGAATAGAAACACCACAACCCTGAATCATGAGCCCATAGAGTAAAGCTGTCACTGGCTTTCTTTCAGTGATTGTCCAACACTGCAGTAATGACCCTCTGGAGGAAAGCCAGTTCGTTTTCACACCTCTGAAGCTGTACCTGTTTTAACAGCCTCTTGGGCAGCACACATGGCATTGCAACTCCTGAGTGGTACAAAGGACAGAGGGTTCATTTAACCAGTGTGAAGCAACAAGCTGCTCTTTAACTAAAACAGTTCTTGTTACAAGCTCTACATAATTAGCACAGTATTAACAATAGAATTCATAGCTGTGACTTCATGCCACTGGTGAACTCACACATCACATGGGGCACCAATACATGCGATTTGCTTGGCACTGAGAGGCAAATGGAGAAATCTGCCAAGTTCAACTTCTTTACAGGAGGATAGACATAACCATTATGCACCAGGCTAGGGAGGGACAAGTTCAGGATGGACCTCCTGCAGCTTACCATGAGGCAACAAGTAACCAAGTGCTGGGACAGCTAAGCCTTTCTTAGGAGTCTTCCAGAACAATAACTCCCTAAAAGTACAGCCAAATAAGTAGACACACTGTGTGAAGACAAGCACCTAGAACCCCCTGTTCAGTTCTGGGCCCCTCACTATAAGAGAGATACTGAGTTGCTGATCCAGAAAAGGGCAACAAAGCTGGTGAAGGGAGTGAATGAAGCACGAGTCTTATGAAGAACGGCTGAGGGAACTGGGGGCTTTTAGTCTGGAGAAAGCTCAGGGGGGACGTTACGGCTCCCTACAACTACCTGAAACGAGGTTGTAGTGAGTGGGGGTAGGTCTCTCCTCCCAAGTAACAAGCAGTAGGACAAGAGGTAATGACTTCAGGGTGTGCCAGGGGAGGCTTAGATTGGATATTAGGAAAAATTCTTCACAGAGAGCCATCAGGCACTAGAACAGGCTGCCCAGGGCAGTGGTGGAATCACCGTTCCTGGAAGCATTCAAAACCCATTTAGATGAGGCCCTCAGTGACACGGTTTAGTGATGGACTTAGCAGCCCTTGGATGAAGGTCGGACTCGATGACCTTAAAGGTCTTTTCCAACCCTGTTGCTACTATGATTTCCATGAGAAGCACAACCACCCGCACGCTCCAGCTCCCACCACAGCTACTGAGGGAAGACTCGCGAGACCGAGCCATTTATAGCTGCGGCCGAACAGAGCGACAGGACTCTCAGCCAATGAGTCTCCCTCTCCAACGCAGCCGCCCATAGGCTGCCCGCGGGGCCGGTGGGCGGGGCGTTAGCTCCGTGCCGTTCCACGGCGCTCGGGGGTGGGGGGTGCGGTTGCGCGGGTTGGGTGCGTCGCTGACGAGAAAGGGGAGGGAGGGGGGGGAACGGGAGAGGGGAGTGAGAGCCCCGCGCTAGCCGATACAGTCGCCCGCCGCCGCCCGCGCCCCGCGGCTCCCCCTGCCGGAGCGCACGCACAGGTGAGGATGGCAGCGGCGGGTAGCGGCGGGCAGTGGGTCCCGCTGCCGCCTTCGGACCCGGCTCAGAGCCGGCAGCTGCAGCCGGCTCGGGTGTTTGTGGGGGGTCAGAGCCGGGTGTTTCTCCGCACCTTCTGGAGCGAGCGTGCGGCGGAGGTTGCTTCCTTCCTAGCGCCGCGGGTCTCTGCGGTGTCGCCGGAGGGAGGACGGGCGGGAGGCTGGGGGCTGTCCTGCTCCGCCATCTGCGTGTATGCACCCTTATGCGCTCATGCACCTGCCTGGTGGCGGTGGTGGTGTAGGGAGCGCTTGCGGGTCCTTCGCAGGACTTGCTGCCGCCCCCTCCCTTTGCCCTATGCTTGGGGTGCGCGCCGGGCGGTTGGAGGGTCAGAGCGGCGCTGCTTCCCTGCTGGTGCGCTCGGGGAGACCCTTCTTTCCATCCCCATCCTTCCTCCTTCGCTTCCCGGGAGAGGGAGCCCGCGGGGGTTCGGCAGAGTTTGCAGTTTCCCGTCCCTCTTCCTTCCCCCCGCCACCACGCTCCGATGCGCCAGGCAGCTCCGCGGACCGTCGCTCTCCCTCCTCTCCGTCTCCCTCAGCTCTCGCCCTCTGCTGCCTGGCAGAGCTGGCGCGGCCGGTGCGTTATCTCCCCGCTTGGTATTTCGCCTCTCAGCCTGAATAGCCAGGGCCGGGGCGATGAGACACAGAGGAAGGTCCTGGCTTAACTCGGGACGGTTTCGGCGGAGGCAGCCGATCCCCTTTTCCCGGGCTTGGGGCGTTTCGGCTGCGAAATGGCAGGGCGCCGGCGAGCCGGAGGGGACGGCCGTTAACGGCGGCGGGTGACGGGGGAAGGGGGGGTGGGGGGTGTTTGTTGAAGCGTTTCAATGGAAATAAGGTGGAAAGTCCCCGTGTAGCGGATTTTCACCAACCTTTTCCTTCTTGTCTCTTAATCGTTTTCCCATGCCTTGAAGAATCAACCTTTTAACCGCAAAGCCGTTGCCGCGGTAGGTGCTTTTGCACCTCCCGGCGAGATGGGATTTGGCCTCATCCCCTCAGAAGTCTGGCTCGTTTCATGCCCTGATCTTGCACCATGCAACCCTTCAGCAATTGTGTGAAGAGCCTTTGCCGGGGCATTGAAGTGTAGCGTTTTTTTCTGATTTGCGGTTGGAAATATACTTTGTATGTGTTTTGGGACTGTCTGCATACGTATAGAAACTTCTTGGTTTATTTTGGTTGTGATTCTTCTGAATCTTCAGTAGAATGCCCCTCAGGTGCTGAGGAGTGCCAGGTACCTTCTGTACCCGTTGCCATCAGCATGTACCAGGACTGTTCCTGTCAGTCTGCAGGGGAAAAGGTTCAGGTCACAACGGCGCTGGAAAGTTTCATGTTCTTCAATCTGTCTACTTATTCCCTGTCATAACGTTGGCTCAAACTGGATTACCCCTCAGTTAAATTTGTTTAGTTTGTGTGATAAATTATTGAACAAAACTAAAGTGACCACCGGGGGGTTAAATAATTTATGTCCGTCTACACATGGGTTTCTGCTGGTTTAGCTATCTGCATTTTTAAAAGCTGGAGCGCTTCTGGTTCATGCATGGCCTTGATGTATGCAGTTTGATACAGTGTAATGCTCGAATAATCGTCTAAGTATTGGTGAGCTGTAGCTGAGCTGCTGGTGCCTGTGCTAAGAGGAGTGGTTACAAGACCAGAAGAGAAAGATAAAAGCAGAACCAGCCAACTCAAACCCATGATAAGTATTAATTTGACACAATTTGTGCATACTCACTGCTAATTGAGTCATGTTGCTACTTTTTTCTTTCTTTTTTTTTTTCCTCTGAATTCTTTCATGCTTTTTTTTGTTGTTGTTTTGTTTTGTTTGTTTTGGTTGGGGTTTTTTTATGGATTCAAATTGCACAGTGAGAAGCCCTGATCACAACACCCCGATTTTGTTGCAGCAACTGTAAAAATGATGCCCACATTTTCTAGTGAGGCAGGCGGTTCATTTTCCTGGCATTATCAGATAATATTTTTGCTCTCCTGATTGCCCTCTCTTGTTTGCATGTCAGATCAGCTGTCTGTTTGCCCCAATGGGATAATCCATCTAGGTTGCAGACTGGTCTTTCATGCACACCTGACCTGCTCCACAGAGATCTGACTGCTGCTAGAATAATGGCAAAGGTAGATTGAGGTTTAGTCATCCTTGCTTCAGAGACACTTTACTTGTGTTAAACTGTTAGCGTCACTGACCTGAGTGGTATCCTAGCTGTTTATTCTGGTAGTCTGGGAGTCACCTGAACTTTCCAAATATACGTAGACAGGCCT
>JBCJKH010045014.1:0-16410 GCA_039877255.1 Loriculus beryllinus
AACCTGGCCTTGAACACTTCCAGGGATGGAGCACTCACAACTTCCTTGGGCAACCCATTCCAGTGCCTCACCACCCTCACAGTAAAAGAACTTCTCCCTTATACCTAACCTGAACTCTTTTCAGACAGCCTAAAATTCCTACTCAGAAGACAGATACCAGGTATTTAATTTAAGCAGCTTTACCCACTTTTCCTCACTTGGCTCCCTCTAATCTTGCTCCTGAAATTGTTGTCAGAGGCCCAGACCATACTCAATGAGTGCAGATTCTTCAGAGATTCTTAAGAGTTAGAAACCTTGCAAAACCCACTGAACACCCTATAGTGTGTTTACAACTATTGGCTTTCCAAAGGTTAATACCTGACCTGACATAGCCAGACTTTCACAAGGTAGCTCTGGACCAAAGGACACTGCCAGGAGTCAACTTCTCACCTCCAAACACAAGTGCTCTCTTTTGGTGTTCAAGGACTGGTAGTTTTTAACAGGGGAAAACAACCTACGTTTCTTTGGCCCCAAGAAACCATGACAAGCTGTCATTAAGACACAGAAAAAGGACCAGACTTAGAAGAGAAGTTACCTGGCTGACTCTGATGCAGTTGAGCAGTTCACTTCAACTCTCTGTGAAAGATGGGGTCTGCCCTCTTGATCTTCTGCCAGCACAGTTGAACTCATGAAGCGCAGGATCCAGAGGTCACAGGATAGGTGTGAGGAAGAGAGAAAAGGGAATATAACCTGCCCTAATGGCTCTTCAAACACTTTGAGCCACTGTTCACTTGTAACCTCACTTGAGCATGAGCAATGCACTGAGATACCACATCTGAAAAGGTCCACGGGCAGACTCACCCCAGTGTTTCTATTGACAAAGTAGTGAGCAGAACCCAGTGCCCTTGTGCTGCTCTATCAGTGTCACCCTACAGTGGAATAAGACATTCTGAGGGTGATGTCAGAGGCCTTCTCAGGCAACAGCAAACAAAAATGAGCCCGATTACAGGATGTTCGTCATACTGCTTTGGCTTATATGAGCTTAGTCATGGATTATTTGTAATGAGAAGGTGGCGATATAGGAATAAAGGTTTACAGATAAGGTAGGCCTCCTCCAGTAATAAACTATCTTAATGCATCATTAAAGCAAGAGAAAGAAGCAAAAAGTGCAAGATCACTGCCTGAGGGTGTGGTAGAAATTCTGTCAGGCACAGGATAGGGTGCCTCATACAGGGTAAGAGATATTGTCCCCTTTGAGTTAGACAGCCTCTTCTGTGGGTGCACAAGCCATCTGCCAGTGCTGGTAAGTGCCAGTGTCACCAAGCAAGAAGAAGCTTTACACACTGCTGCATCCAAACCTGTCTTCTTCTTGCTTCACATCAGATTCTGGTGGCCAAAGGGGCAGAATGACACTGACCATTGTGTTTGGACATGCACAGTGGGGGGATCTCAGAGATCTTGGGCACAGCTTGGAGATGGGATTTTATTTTCAACCTCTTTATCTTTCCTTATAGCCTTGGGCATGCAGCCTGGACCAAAACTTGAGGAGTGAACACACATACTTGGGCAACTAAGTCATCTCATTAGACAACCTGTTTGTTCACCACAGCTGTGCAGATATAAACTCCAATGGGCCTCCTGCTGCAGTTGCTGGTGATTGTACCCTCTGCAAACCTGCTTATGTAGTGAGTAAAGGGGGTTTAAATGCAGCCAAGACATTCAAGTGTTAGACTGAAACACTGTGCCTCAGTTTCCATATGTGTGACCTGAGGTTGCTGCTCCTCCCTAAGAGGGAGGTCTTGCCTCTGAAAGGGGGAGAGGGGATTCCATACTGTGAAGCTGGGCTTTTGTGGCTGTCTATGGCTCCAGAGAGGGCCACCAAACCAAGATGAGCATTTGTGCCATAGTACCAAGCAGCTGTGACACAGATCCAGAGAGCAGAGCACAAGTACATGAGGCAGATCAGTTACACTCCTGTGTTCTTGAAGCTAATAATGTCCATCCCACACCTGTGACCTCAGCTGGTGCTTCTCTTTCTCTCTGAGCTGATGACTCTGGTGTGTGCTCAATAATTCAGCAAGGCCCCAGCTCATCTTTCCAGAGATCCAGGTTGGCCCATTTCTCTTTGAGTACCAGCATAGAGAGGGATGCTTTTCTTCAAGGGAAGCCACTTGCCACCTGGTTTAGAAAATAATCACTTTCCCTGTGGTTGCAAATATGATAGTTAACACAAGTTACACCAGGGAAGACGGCAGAGGTGACTGTACTAGCACTGTGTTGACACTACAAGATAAAGAGGTTCTGCACCCTCCTGTGAGCAGGAACAGGCACAGAAAAAACTTGTGCAGAACAGAAAACATAGCAAGAGCTGAAGACATAAAGAATCCACAGCCCCAAACACACACACACCCGTATACACACACACACACACACACACACCCCAGTATCTCGACATCCACCATCCACTTTCACAGCAGTGTGGAAACCAAAAAGGCTGCACTGAAATCTAGGCAGAGGAGGGAGCACACATCATCTCGTGCCTTCAAGTCCTGGAGACTTAAGGAAGCAGCCAGGGGTTTCCAGCTCTCAGATTCCCTATCTTCTCCCCAGCACACAAGACCCTATTTATTCTTCAGACAGGCAATCAATAATCAGTCTTACTGCTCTCCCCAACAGTCTTGCCTTTCGTAAGGCAGTGGAAGAGCAGTGAGAAGGAAGAATGGCAAGAGACAGAGGAAAATGTTTCCAAGCTCAGTATTTGACTGATCAACCCCACATCACCACCTCAAAAACCAGACACAGCAACAGAGAGAAGAGGTCAGAGGAGCTGGCCTCTTTGCCCTCCTGACTCTCTTACTGGCAGGCAGGTGAAGTGTGAAGGCTAATGGCTCAGCACCAGCTGACAAGGGTAAATGAGAGCTAGCTGTACTTGCTGCTTTGGCACAGAAGGACTAGTGAACCCTGGACTCCCTTGTTATTTAGGCAGTTATGCTTATCTGTGTCCATCCTCAAACATTCTGTAGCTAGTGAGATCAGTAAGTACCTCCATTGAAGAGGAAGCCCCCCTCCTCTTGAATACACATGTGAAGCTGCCAACATGGATTAGATGCCAAATGGATTATTTGGGAATCTTTGTAAACCTGTCCATGTTGTTTCATTGCCCTCTCTCTTATGTTGCTTTGCTGTTTCCTACAGAGAGTTTTGCAGCACTAAAAGATTTATCAGTGTTTTCATGTGTTTCAGCAAGTCCTTGAATGGCAGAGTTGGAGACAAGAGAAGTAGAGGCTGAATGTTTTCCAGCCTGCTTTCAATGAAAAAGTTTATTGTGATCCATCACCTTGGAAAGGTGCAATTCCACTTTCAGGGTCTGTACTACTCACACTGCAGGGAAATCACCATATACAGCTCCAGGGCAGAGCAGGCTTTCATGGGAGGTGCTGGCAGCTGGCATGAAGTCTGAAGGTTCCCTGGGATGCAGTCACTGTGGGAAGTGATGGAGGAGAAGCTGTAGAAACCCCGTGGCCCATCCTGTTCCACTGTAAAGAACAGGTCAGGTTGCCTGTGGGGACTTCAGTAGGAAATGTTAAGCTTATTCTAGTATTTGCAAACTGAAGGTTCTTTGCTTTACATTTCCATATCCATCTTCATGTAAAAGCCTAATATAGACAAGACAAAAATGAAGAAACTTTCTCGCTGTGACTCTTTTCCCTTCTTCCTTTTGCAGTGCTCTTGCCTTTCAGGGTTTACCTTGACCAGCAATATGAAAATAAAAGCTAGTACTATGCAGGACTATAGACAAGAATTCCCCATTGTAACTGCCTTCCCCAAAGCTACCCTCAATGCAATAGGAGTGGCTCTCAGGAGGGCTCAGCAGCCAGTCATCCTTTCCCTTGCTTCCACAGGACCAGTTTTAGTCACGTCCCAACGAGGTCCCTCCTTGTCTTCTTCCTCTGCCACATCTTTGTGCCATCACTTGCATCCGGGCCTCACCCCTCAACCACACCAGGAGGTTTCCCCTGAGGCAAATACAACAAAACAAGCAAGCAAGCAAACCCGTCTCCCAAGCAGTAATAATAAATGGAGCGGTTCCCAGGTAAAGCACAGCAGAATGGATTCACCTGCAGCAGCCCGTGGGACAAGCTGCTGTCAGGAAGCCACTGCAGATGGTAATGCCATGGAGCTGGGCTGCACAGCAAAGGGGACCTGAAACAAGTCTTCCCTATTTTTCTGCCTGTTGGGATCACTTCCTCATGGAAGTTGGGCACCTGCCTACAGATGGGTCTCCACAGGGAGGCCAGTGACACAGGCTCCTGCACCGAGTGGGTTACAAGCCATGTGTATGAGAGCTCTTAGAATCTTAGTTAAAGGTTAACCTATGGTGTGGTTTACCCCCCTGAGTCACCTCCTCAGTGGTTATTGCCAGGCTGAGAGCAGACACGGCTCCCAAGGCTTCTCAAGGACAGACAGACGTTAACAATGACTCACTGCTCCACGACCCCTTAAACCACTCTAAATCATGGCATTGCACACCCTACTTTCCCTTCATGCTAACATGAATAACATGCAGCTCATCTGAAGTCCTGAGACGTGCTTTGTTTGCTGGGAGATGAGGGCTGTGATGGCATTTCTAGGTTAGGAGGGCAAAGAATGAGTTACTGAGTTGGAAGGAAAGCTGCTGCAGCAGAGAGAGGTTCCTGGTAGAAGTCCTTGATCTTGGGATTAATCTTAATTAAAGTTTCAATTACTGAACCTCTCCAGAAGAAACTGGGTGTATGTGGACACTGTGCTACTGGCACAGAGGCGGGATGCATCCCTCCTACAGTGGAGGACCAAAGCTGTGATCTTTAAGGTCAATAAATAAGCCAGAACCATCTGCAAAGCAGAAAAAAATGGGACCAATTTATGAATATAGAGAATAGAAGAAGTAAAATCACACACTTAGGGAATTGTCACCAGAATATTTAGCTGGGACTCAGCTGAAAATGGCAGAGAGAATAAGACCAAGATCCATTGTGTTTTATCACATTGTGAGATGACTCTGCAGTGAGCCTATGAGTGATACTAGTATGATCCCAAGATCTATTCGGCAACTTTCAGCATAGAGAAGAAGAAATACATGGCAATGGTGATCCATTCTTTAGACTGTGGCATGCAATTCTGTAACACATAACTAATACTAACAAAAATGGAACAGGAAAATGTAAGAAAATAAAGGCCATTAGGATAACAGAAGGGAAGTGGAGACTCTCCACAGAAGAAGTGATTGAAGGATCCTGGCTTGCTTGCCCTAGCACTCTGAAGACTGATTTAGGATATGATTTCACTGAAATAAACACAGCTGACGATAACAAAAAGAGAGAAGAATTTTGAGATGAAAGGACAAGACTGCACAATGAAACTGAACATAAAGTAACTATAAATGCATTTATGGTGAGCAGCAGAAAAACTTGCAGCAAGACATCAGCACAACCCTCTGCTGAGAGCAAATGCTACTAACCCCTCCCCACTCTAAAGGACAGGCTTGATCAGCTTATGAAGGGACTTACCCCTTCATAAACAAACCAAAGCAAGGGCCAGAGATGCCAATCAAGGAGTCAACCCAGCTCTGCCTCAGAGGAGTTACCAGGCACAAGCAGAGGACACATCACGTCCTTCAGGTTTGCAGGAAACCCTTGACAAGAGGTTTTGCAACACAACACAACTGCGGAGGCAAACTGGGTCACTGCCAGCTGGACAAAAATACCAGCCAGACTGTTCAGTGTGCACATCCAAGCAAAGGGGATGAGGCCAGCAGCTTCCTAAGCACCGCAGTCCTGTGCTGGGGAACTGCTTCACTTGGCTCCAGATCAAAGGCTTGAAATATTGATCCAGGAAAAGCTCTCTTCCAGCTTCAACACAAGAGAGAGCCCCCAGGAGAGTGCCTCAGACAGCTCAGAATGGAAGGAGGAGGCAGCCTTCATGTCTTTAGAAGCTGTGCAGGGCAGTCTGCAGGCAGGTCCTGAAGACCTGGTGTACAGGCAGGATCTGAATGGGGACTGAGAAACGCTCCTGCTTCTTCTGATCCAAGATTCATATGGCCAATAAGGGAAACAGACGTGGCTCTGCTCCACAGTTATGTGTGTTTCCTACTGCTCTACCATCTATTTTCATGGTTTATTTTTTATACCCTTCCATAGCCTGATCAAAGCCATTCCCTTTTCCAAACAGCAATCACAATGTCAGGCCATAGAAAATCATGAGAGGTACTGAAAATTAATATTCTCATAACATTATGTTCCCATAGGAAAAGAAGAGAAAGAAACATATCTCTAAGGACTCCCAATAAATCCCATCAGGATACCCAAGGCTGGATCATCAGCAAGACCTGAAACACCAGAATGGTCCCCAGAAGAGCAAAGCCGCTGCTGTTTGATGCATAGCTGCTGCTTACCATCTCTTTTCAAAGACACACCACATGCAACCACCTCACGTTTGCTGCTGTTGCATTAAATGATGCAATATTTCATTACAAATAATGTCCAAGCACATTACAAGCACTCCCTACCTTCCTAAGGACTACAGCAGAGGGGTAAGAACAGTTTATCCAGGGGCTTTAGGGCTGTTTACAGTCAGAGGGGTGGACAACACTGCTGTGTCTGTTGAACTGTTAATTTGAGCATGAACATGTGAGTAGAAGCAGGAAAGGAGAAAATACATGGACGTTATGGCAGGCAGCCTGTGTGTGCCCAAACAGCACCGTCGTGTGAGGCAGGGCACTACCAACAGACCACAGCTGATCTGTATGAGATGAAGTCAAATGTTGTTCACCAGCTGCTGGTGGCTGCTAAGTTTTCACTGCTGCGGTGGCAGGGCAGTCTCTGAGTACGCTACCAAATGCTTCTACTGCAAAGGAATCTTGCGTCCGAAGAGCAGAGGATTCATCGTTTCAACGAGCACAAAACCTCTCACAGCAGGAGATGCAGCTGGAACGTGAGTGCCACTGCTGGAGGCAGACTCCCCAGCTTTGGGTGCATCCTAAACACGCGGATGCAGCCAGGGGATCCGGCCGGTGGGATGCTCATCCCGAGTGGGAGCCTACACCTGCGTGCGCATGGCTCCCATAGGAGGAATCCTTCGCTCCCTTCACAGAGTGGACGCTGGTATTAACCCCGCTCTCCTCCCCTTCCTCTTACGCAACTCAGCTCGCAGGGGAGTGCCTTGGGTTTTTCCCCCTCTCCCGGGGAGTTGGTTTTCACTTCCTGCGCTCTCCGGCCCTTTGTCTGCGCTGGATGCAGCGGAGAGCACACCTGAGGTGTGAACCACAAGGGGGAGGACGAGGGGGACACCCCGCTCACAGCATCGGAGCCCAGGTAGGGGACTGAGAGCCTGTACCCGGGAATGTGTTGCAGGGTGGGGGAACGCATCAGCCCCGCCTCTGGACACCGTCCCTCTCAGCTTCATCTCTCTTCTCCCTTCTTTCAGGAAGGGATTAAGGTCTCAAGGTGGTGAGGATCGGGGCGCTAAAATGGCCAAAGGGAGCACAGGTCCGCACTTCGTGCTCTGGGTCTGCTTGGTGCTGGCGGTGGACTATGGAGAAGGGCAGGAGGGAAAACCCTTCGGTGAAACGTGCCTGGAGGACTTTACGGCAGGAATGCCGGACTTAGTGCTGGATACAGACGCCTCTGTCCAGAATGGAGCCACCTTCCTGTCGACCCCCATGGCCCGCCGGAGGAGGGACTGCATAAGAGCCTGCTGTAGGGAGCCCTCTTGTAACCTGGCTCTTGTGGAGCAGGACCCGGGCACGGAGGAAGACCACATTCGGGGCTGCTTCCTCCTCAACTGCCTCTACGAGCAGACTTTTGTGTGCAGGTTTGCGAGGAAGATCGGCTTCCTCAACTTCCTGAGGAAGGACGTGTACGATTCCTACCTGGCAATGCAGGATCACATGTCGAACGGTAAGGTGTCCCTAATGGATCTGTGCAAACCGGGGCTGGAAGAGCGTTAGCGGCCACTGGTGCCGGTTCCTCCAGCTGTCGTTTGTGCTGCCAAAGGATGAAGCAGTGTTAAAGATGGGGTTTCTATATAGAAAATAGTCTATTTCTATGGTCTTCTGCCATAGAGGTTTTCCCTAACTTGGATAAACTCACTTAAGAGCTGTGCCTCAGTTTACCTATTAGTGAATGGAGAGGGAACTCTCCTTTAACCTATTTGAAGTGAGTGAGTGAAGTGATTGTTTACCAAATGCAAGCTGGGTTTTGATACTTGTAGAGAAAAAGGGGTTGTTTCCCTTCTCCCTCCCTCCAGGCCTTTGAGGCTGAAAAGTGAAATCCTCTCAAAATCCACACATCACCGCGTTTTAAAGGGCTGCCTTAACCCCGTAATTGCTCAGGGGCTGCAGGGAGGACGCAAGCCACTTACCTCTCATTTAGCCACAGCCTCAACGCTGTGAGCAGCAGCCTGGATGGGGAGGTGTCCCCACATCGCTGCTTGTTGAGGCTGGGGTTTGCTACTAGGGGAGGCTGATAGAAAACTTCCCATTTGGAGGTGGGTTTCTCTTCCCCTCTGGTTCCCTGCACCCAGACCCACAAAACCAGCTGGAAAACAAGCTCATGTGGAGCTGGCTATCTCCAAAGCAGTGTGGTGTGTTCAGAAACACTGAAACCACGGCAACTCCTCTTTTTACCCTTCTTCCATGTTTCAGAGGAAGTCTAGCAAGGCTGGGGTGTCTCTGGTGTGGCTGGAACTTTGCCAGCCATACCCAGTTTATTGTATGTTGATGCTTGGGCAGGGCTGTATGGGTATATCTGGGTATGTATCTGGGCTGTATGGGTGTATCAGGGAATATGTATGTGTTATCCTCCTCATACCCCTTCCCAGCCCAGCTGTGGTGGGGAAGGGATCTGTGATGATGACCAAGGGAGTGGACACATGGGCTTGGGCTCTATGGCATGAGCTGAATATGTGATGGGATATGCTAGCCTCTGAGCCTTGGAGGCATGCAATGGCACCAGACCCCACACTGACCACTTTGTCCATCCTGAGTAGCAGTGCGGGGCTTTTGGCTCCTATGGAGCAACCCTTGGGTGTCGCTGGTTTGAAGAGGGATGTGGCAGAGGTATTCCTTTTCTCCTCTGTCTCTCCTAGTTGCTTCCCACCGGATTTTAGGGCCTTCTAGTAAATCTCTCCCTCACAGTTGCAGTAGTTCTGTGTCTTCATTCCAGGCTTAAAATCCTTTCCACGTGAGGAAGTAAAGCCCACATCGCCAGGACTGGAGGTGGCATGCTGGCAGCTGCCTGCATTTCTACATGCTTTGCTGTAGGAGGAAAAAGGAATGCATCATCCCCAGTACATCCTGATTTCACAAGATTAGATCAGAATACAATGTAGTGTTGAGCAATTCAGCCTCTTCATCTCTGTGGACCAACACCTTGTACCAGGGGACTGCAACCCACTTCTCCCTTACATGGTCCCAGGGCCTGGCATGGCATGTGTGTGGGTCCTAGGAACTGTCCCTGTGTCACTGTGCTCCATGTGCCACCAGCAGTGCTGTATTCCCCAATCCATGGCACCTGCCTGGAGCATCCCAGCCACTGACAGCCGATGCTGCCTTGAGAACCATCCCCATAATGCTACTTTCACAGATGCTGGGATGACAGTGATGGAGCTGGAAAACCCTGGAAGGCTTACGAGTGAGAAATGGGAAACATACCAGAAACGCTGCTGGGGATACTCTGCAAGGCAGAGGTACCCTTCCTTGTTCACATGCCATGATAGCTGTGGGTGTAGGAAGGGCTTGGTCCCTTCTACACCCCGTGTTGGCACTCTCAGAGGGTACAGGGTGCCAGGCTGCAGTAACAGACACTGGAAAGCTCGCTGCTTTGTTTTTGGATCAGGCTGCAGTGTTCATGCTGTGCTTCGATGGGAAATGTGCTTTCCTCCTCTCCTGAAATTCTTGGGCATTGTCTTTCATACCCAAAGCTTTCTGAATCACCCTGAATGACATCAGAGGGCTGGTAGGAAAAGAGATGGAGGATAATTAGTTCATTAGTCCAGATGTGAAAAAGGTTTATTTTACTGGAGAAATAGCAAATTTCTCCACAAGGGCCAAATCAGACCCTATGAACTGGGAGCTCCTTCCTACAGCAGCTTCTGTACAGCTTCTGTTCCTACAGAACTTCAGAATGCTGACCTTGATTTTGGTTGAGATCCAAACAAAAAGATCCAAACCCCAAACACCTGCAACATGATGCTGGAATTGGGTCTGGGCAGGAGGAATGGGCCTGAATGGGCACGAAGGTGGGAGCCTGGCTGGCATCTAGAAGAGGGGAAAGGCACAAAGGTGCAGGAGGCCAAATGAAGGAGCCTCTTGGCCACCAGTTGTGTCCACCCAGCAGCATAAGGAAGCTGTATGGCATTTTTGCTTTTAGAACTTTTAAGGATGCCTGAAGAAATAAGGAAGCTGGTTTTGGAATGTCAGGTTTTTCCTCTCAGATGTTTACAGGCAAAAAAGTCTTGGCCCAGGTTTTGGGCTGGAGACAGAACTGTCTGATCTTCCTGCTGTTGTGCTGTATCACTGTTAAAATGTGAAGCTCTGTGGCTGCTCTGGAGCCTAAGTTATTGTCAGCCCCCTGAGACTGGCTCTAAGGGTCTGCAGGAAGCTTATGTCCTGCTTTATCATCCATCCCTTTCATTATGTGCTGCTCTCAGGGGTCCTGGGAGCCTTTAGGCTATGTCCATGTGGTGATGTCCTCTGCAGTAATGAGGATTAAAAGCATGTTTTTTCTAGCGAATGGTGAAATATATCTTTAGTGACCCCAGTGGGGGACATGAAACGAGAAAGCCACACATTGCAAGACCCTCACTACTACAGGGAGCAGACCTGTTGAATTGGGATGTTTATATATGTTCAGGAGGAGACTGAAGAATGCTTGAAAGAGAGAGCACTGCCGGAGGCTGCTGAACTGGGCAGATTTGGAGTGTTTCTGGAGCTAACAGAGGTAGCTGAAAGCAGGGACAGTGTGAAGGGGGATGTACTGTGTACGTTTGCCCTCGCTCCACAGTGAGACTGCTAGCAATGGAACACAGGAACAGAAACACCCTTGCTCTAACCCACTGTGGCCAACCTAGGGGTAAAGGCAACAATGAATACAGCTGAAATCTGGCTTCTGCACATCCTCTGAGTGGTTTTTCAGTGTTCTGGAGAAGCTCTCAAGAGCTTCTGAGTCATTTGTAAGCCAGTGATGACAGCTTGGCTGTGTCTTTCTCCTGTTCCAGCTAATGTAGAGCCCCAAGTCTCTGATGTTGTCGTTAAAAGGCACCATCCTCTTAAATGATTCCCCAGCCTGAACTTTGGTGCGAGTTTTCTGCCTGGCTCATTCGGGAGGGGCAGGCTCACCAGGCACTTTATTGGTAATAATGGAGCCCGGTGTTTAAGTAACTACACAGAGCTTATTCTTGTCTGGGCAAACCAGTTCTGGGTGTGAAGATGGAAAATAACCTCCCTGAACCTTTGTCCGTTTCGTGAACTGAGCCTTTTGTGGAGGTTGTGAAATGCTTGGTGACATCCGCCTCCTGCTGAATTCAGGGCTTTTGAGTGGGAGATGGGAAGCACTGGGGATGTGTTCAGGATGTGTCTGCTGCTGCCTCACCATAGGACATAGAATGGTTTGGATTGGAAAGGACCTTAAAGCATCCAGTTCCAACCCCCCTGCCATAGGCAGGGACACCTCACACTAAACCATGTCACCCAGGGATCTGTCCAACCTGGCCTTGAACACCACCAGGGATGGAGCATTCATAACCTCCCTTGGCAACCCATTCCAGTGCCTCACCACCCTCACAGTAAAGAACTTCTTTTATCTAACCTCAACTTCCCCTGTTTAAGTTTAAACTGATTGCCCTTTGTCCTATCCCTGCAGTCCCTAATGGAGAAAACTCCCCAGGTTTGAAGCTCACCCCTCACCATGCTTGGTCCCATGATGTTTACTGTTCTATGAGCACAGTGCAGCTAAAATGAGCAATGGTTGGATCCTGGCTGGGGCTGAGGCAGGTGCCGACACTGGTCTCCCCTTGGCTGGTGCTGCTCAGTGCTGAGCCATTCAGTTGCTCATCCTCCAGCATCCATGTGTGGCCAGGAGAGGTTGGAAGTGCACATTCAGTTTAAGCTGAAACAGGGTAGGTTTAGATTAGATATTAGGAACAAATTCTTCCCTGTGAGGGTGGTGAGGCCGTGGCACAGGGTGCCCAGAGAAGCTGTGAAATTCACTTGCTGTGAAATTCCTGTTTGTCATGCAGAATTCACTGAAGTGCCGCCTGTTGTGGGTACTTCACATCTTATCTCTGGAGCTGTTTAAGCTGTTTGTTCCAGAGGAGCAAACCAATCCTCACTGAATGGCATGAAGACCATTCATGGAGACCATTTAGTGGGAGAGTCCTTCCCTCTGCCCACTAAATCAAATGAGACGGGTTTCCCATGCCCTGAGAAGGGATGGAGGGAGCCTGGCAGCAGCAGCAGGTTGCCTTATGCTGAAAATACAACCCATTCAGTCATTCTGTGCTGTTTTGGAGAGGTGAAGTTGACCTGCTGTGTTCACCTCTTACAAACCGCTATAGAAACGTCTAGTAACTAAAGCTGAGAGCTGCTTGGCTCTGCATGAGTTGTCAGAAAACTGCATGACTTTATCATGACTCTATTTGCTGCCTATCAAGAATGAATCCTTATGGAAGGAGCCTGTATTTCTCTTTCTCCTTTGTTGCATTGCCTTGTTCCCATCTTTCTCTCTCCCTCCTCAGGCAAATTAACAGTGTGGCAGCATCATCACCCCTTTATTACCTTTGCCTGTTGCAATGGAGAGTTTTCTAGTGTTGGTGGGCATGATTTGAATGAAGGCTCCCTGAAAGCTGTTCCCTTTTGAGTGACTTCCCTGCGAGCATCACAAGAGCAGAGCTTCAGCCTTTGCTGCTCCTGCCTCTGCCCACCTTCTCTTGCAGCAGGCTGGCTCAGCTGGCTTCTGACCCCTGGAATCTCTGAGGTTGTGTGTCTCATGGGTGCTGGAATTTGGGTGGCCTCATTTCTGCTCCTGTCTGCTTTGAGCAGTGTCTTTTGTGCCTAGTGAGGTCCTTGCTTCACAGTGCCTCAGTGTCCCCGTAAACTGCTTCTCCAATGGCAAACAACAGCAGGCTGTAAAAGCCCCTCGGGGATCATGAGAAAGCTTTCCAGCTCTTTCTAGTGACAACGTCGAATCATTCTCGGGTATTTTCAAGCATTGCTTTATAGCCTCAAGTACTCAGGGTTCATCTGCGTGAGCGCTGGAATGGAGGAGATCTGGTTTTCTGTGAATCTGTGTCTCCAGGGCAAGAGCTGGTATCTGAGCTCTAAAAGAGAAATCTCCATACTGAAAGCAAAGGCTTCCTGCTGCAGGATTTCACTGGTGCAGGAATACACTGTGAGTCACGTAGATGTGGCTTTAACCATTTTGAATTTACTTTATCAAGTTTTTCTCTGGAATCATAAAGACGTTTCACCTTCCAATGTATTTTATAAATGGAAGAGGAAGTGGTCACTTAATGACATGACTCCAGGAGCATGTGTTCCACAGTAAAAGCACGCAGTACAGAGCAGCATCATAAAGCTTTAATCTCCCTCTTAATTACAGAGTTTTACAGCAGAAACTTTCCACAGTCAAAAGAGCATTATAGCAAAGGTAACTTTCCTTTTTCAAACAGGCTTTCAGAGCAAAACACAATGGAGAATCTCCCTGCTACAAGCAGTTTGCTGGTATTCTGCCTCAGTCAGCACTGTTCTGAGGCTCAGGTGAAGAACAGCCCCATTACCACTGAAGGCTTCATACAGTCAGTGTAGCAAAGCCACTCCAAAGCCACTGAGCTTTCAGATATCCTGAGGAGAAAAGGCAGAGACTTGAAGTCCTTCATTCCTAGAGGGATTTCCTCCTTGGCAGTCACCACTGACATGCAAATGCTCCTGACTGCTTCTTCTGGAGGTGAGGAGGGTCAGGGAATTTGCTTCATCAGAGATGGGATCTGGAGAAGTTGCTGACTCGTTGAGTAGAACCAGGCTTTTCAATCCACAACCCACAGCAGCTGAATGGACCTGTGGAGAAGTGCCTGGTCTGCAATAAGTGTACATGTTTAAAGATGGGAAGGAAAAACATGCTTTGGAGTTGGGAGCTCATGATCAGCCTTTGTGTTGCTGAAGAACTGGTCTTGCCCTTGTGCAATTGCAGTCACCTTCTGGGCTCACCCTGGCAGCTGAGTGGCAGGGACCAGGCTGCACTTCTCCATGGTAGGAATGTGTCCCTTTTCCAGAGCTTGTAGTGCTGTGTACAAGGTGCTTGTGGGGCTGTTTTTCCCTGTTTGGCTTGGAAGGTGTTGCCAGTTTCAGTCATGGCCTTCGCCTGTGTATGTTCTGTGTGGCCACTTGTAGACAGAACAAAACTCCATGTATTTGTTCTACTGGCCCTGTCAAAACCAAGAGGTGTCGGGCTCCCTTGGCCGTGCTGGGTGTCTTTCAGTAGCCTTTGTGCCAGGCTGAGGTAGGACCCATCCCTGTGGCATGCAGCCCTGAGGAAGGAGTGGTAGGGAGGTGTGCCTCACCCGAAGGTGAGAGGACACCAGGGTGGGCATCTCTGCTTGTCTTCTCTGTTGAGGTTCTGTTTGTGCCCAGTTTTGGGCCCCTCACCACAAGAGAGACATTGAGGTGCCGGAGTGGGTCCAGAGAAGGGCAGCGGAGCTGTTGAAGGGTCTGGAGCACAAGTGTGATGGGGAGTGGCTGAGGGAACTGGGGGTGTTTAGTCTGGAGAAGAGAAGGCTCAGGGGGGACCTTACCACTCCTTGCAGCTGCCTGAAAGGAGGTTGGAGTAAGATGGACATCAGTTCCTTCTTCCAAGTAAGAAGTGACAGGACAAGAGCAGACTGCAGGGGCATGTCAGAAGGTGGCACACACAAACCCTCCCTGATCCTGTAGCCAAACAGGCTGAGCACAATGCTCGAATGTGTAAACAAGGAAAGGTTTGTTTCCTCCTGTGACTTTCTGGTGGCAGCAGCATTTGTAAGAGCAGGGTGGAATGAATACGGCTTCAGTTGGTAAAAGATACTAGAAAACAGAAGATTCTGGGTGGGTTTGTGATAACTGAGCAGGAATACGTGTTGCAAAGCAATCAATCCTACTGAGTTTAGTGACGAAGGAACTAAAAAGTAGCTTGTTTTGAATGTCATATTTATTTGTATATATGCCTTGTATTAAAGGTCCCTTCAGGAGGCTGTAGCAAGAGTCAGCAGCTGGTACCTGAATCCAGAAGCAAACAGGAAATTAGGAACAAGTCTACAACAGTGAAAATAATTACCTGATGGAGTAGTTTCCTAAGGGGTTTGGGCACTAATCCTCCTCCTCAGTCACAATCAATATAACAGTGTAATGGATGAGTGATTTATATCTAGCTTATAAATCGATGCCTTTACAAAAGACTCAGGTTGAACCTGAACATTGAATCTTGGACTTGGTACAAGTGCTACCAGGTGGAGTTTTATGGGCTGAGCTCTGCAGAAAGCCCGTGATCAGAGGCATTGAGGCTGAGAGCAGTTATGAGTCAGGCTTAATGGTGTCATTGTATATGCTGGTTCTGCTGGCATAGCCAGGGATCAGTTTTCAACTTTTACAGTCTGGAAATGTGTTTACGGATTGTGGAAGCTGCTGGTGAGCTAATCCATGGAATGGCACAGAAATAATGATCTCATGAATGGCATTTGTGTGCTTTTTTAAGCCATGTGTGTCAGAGAATGGGGTGGAATATAAGGTGGTGGAGGGATAGTTCCCATCCAAATCCCGCATTGCATAGCCTTGGTTAGGTATGCTAACAGAGTGCTTGGAGATGGTGGCAGGAATGATGAGAATCAGTTCCACATTCTTCAGCACTCACACCAGGTCATCTCCCTAAGTGAAGGGTGGAGATTGCCCTGTGCTGTTTTGTGAGGATGTGGTCCAACAGACAGAACTCAATGGTTGGAGCTACGGGGACACCCTCTTACGGTGGTTCCTGTGGGCAGAAGTGGCCAGGGAGCCAACTGGTTCAAAGGCACTGCCAGAATGAGTTATGCCATTACTAAATTAGTGAGGGCAGTAATAACAGTATTGATTGCCTATTGCTTGCTAAGGCTGCAAGTATGGGTGTATAAAATGTGTTTTCCTTTCAGTGGTTGAAGTCTGCATTGATTTAATCTAGAAGAATCCCCCTCCCTTGCCTTCCTGTAATGGAGATATGGACTGGACCCTTCTGCCTCTTACTCAAACTTTGTTCTGCTTTTCTTGTGCAGATGACCGTCCTCCAATAGCCCGCACTGCCAAGGACATGAGGGTACAACCGGGGGAGCCAGTGATGCTGAGAGGCATAGAGAGCACAGATGGCCGAGGGATAGTAAGTTATGAATGGAAACAGG
>JBCJKH010045015.1:0-50732 GCA_039877255.1 Loriculus beryllinus
TGGTTTAGTGTGAGGTGTCCCTGCTTATGGCAGGGGGGTTGGAACTAGATAGTCTTAAGGTCCTTTCCAACCCTAACGATTCTATGATTCTATGAAATTGCAGAACTTTATCTAGGAAGTGTATTAGTGATGAAGCTATTTGGAAACTCTGGAATTCAAGTTGACATTTCCAGAGTATTTCTGCACTGTTATTTCACAATACAGAAATAAAAACATTACATCACATGTATCTTGATCTGTTTTGAGTAATTAAACACTTGTATCACAGTTAATGAATTTTAGCCATGTAGATTATGCTTTTATTCTTCATGTTTGAATTTCAGATTAGGATTGCATGATAGCATTTGGTTTGTGCTTCTGTTTCCCAGAATCACTCTAGCCATTTGTAGAATCATTCACTGTAATTTGAGTCTCTGCTCAGAACAGTGCATCACTGGAATTAGACTCATATAGCAGATTATGCAAAACTGCAAAATCATGCACTGTTTGCCAGCCCTGTGCCTGACTCAGCTTTGTAAATCTTTTAATTCCATAATCATTCAAATCATCCTTACATGTTGAGTGGTTTTAAGATAGCAAATGACACGAAATGCTGTAAAATGTCACTTGTTTTATAAAAGGAGATTGATTAATACATTAGATGTACTTGAGCTCACATGACATAGAAAGCAATATCTTTTTTGTAGATAAACTTTCTGGAGACAGAATAAAGCAAGTCATGGAACACATCTGGAAACTTCAGGAGTTCTGTAACAGCATGGCCAAGCTTGATATTGATGGATACGAATATGCATACCTTAAAGCTATAGTCCTCTTTAGCCCTGGTAAGATATTTAGTAACATAAACAATCATATGTTAATGTTTTAGCAGTTTTTCTAATGAGGTTAATGTCTTGCTATGAGTCTGATCTGTTAAACTGCAAGTAAAATGATTGTTCCGTAGTGATTTATCACAAACAGTATGTGTTTTAAAAATAACTTTGGAGCAGCACATCCATGTTATTTACAGTTCCAATATATTGGGTGTTTCCTGTACACCCACTTTAGAAGACTAGACTCTCAACTACATTCAACTGAGAATCTATGAGTTTACTACTGGGATGTGTACTAGCAATATTAGTGAAGTAAATGGCAGGAAGGATTAGAGGAAGTACATTCTTACAGTGACAGAAAGAAACTGGCTTCAATTTCAACATTTTTTAATACAGTTCTAAGAGGGATGGCTGAAATAGGAGCAGAAGTACAACTGTTTTATATGCAACTTCCACAACATCTCCAAAACTAAATGTAAACAGGTTGTCTTCCATTTTTTACCCCAAAAATTACAGCAGAATACTAAAGCGTGATCAGTAGCGTATATGAGATAAGAGGATTTACTTAAAGACAACACTTGGGATTTTCTGGAATTATAAAATGGGGACATAAAGAAATGGGAAGTGACAGTATGTTTATCAAAGATGGTGAAATTTTCCTAGGACACACAAAGATTAATTTAGAACTGAGTGAAAGGTAAATTCTTGCTCAGAAATGTGAATTATTTAGTTTAATTCAAAGGTGTGTACCACTTTGAATTTAACAAAATGCAAAGGAAAAGAGCGTCTTGTAATCAGGGGTTGGAGGTTTTTCATGTTGGTAGGGTTTCTTTAGTCAGTATGATTCTTCTCTTTGCAGTGAAGCTCACAGCTTTCTTTAATGAGAAGGTATTGTTGTCCTGAAATTTGCTTTTGAAACTTTTTTGCAGATTGTACCATTAGGGTTGGGTTTCTTAGGTTTTTTATTCAAGCTGGAGGAGCAAGAAGCTCTCCAAACTCAAGCTAGCTCTGTTCCATTCAAGGGAAGAGCAGTTTGAACACAACACTGAAGATAGTTGGGCAGTCAGGTATGTGGTATTTTCTGGGATCTTCTGATCATGTGACTGTCTTTGAGGAGCTGAGCCAGCCGGAATTAAAACATGAGACAGACTCAGGAAGGTTAACAAATTGATCTGTCAAGAAAACAACCCAAGATACTGCTCAATCAGCCTAGGCAAAGTCAGAGGCAACATATTTAAAACAGCAACATAAACAAGGAGTGTCACAGCCTGGTACATACCTACAGGCTTAATCTCTTTCCACTTTCTTGTGTATACACACAGCTATAGAGAGAAAAATGAGCAAGCTGATTCTGAAGCCAGGAAGTGAATGTTCAACTGAGTGGTTTCCTTTATAGAGCTGACACATTAAACATCACAATACAAGGGAAATACTTAAATGAAATTAAATGCAAGAATCTTATAACTACATATATTTCATAATGTATAGGGAAACAATCGACATACAGAAATGTTTTGTTTCTTTAGATCACCCTGGTCTGACCAGTTCAACCCAAATAGAAAAATTCCAGGAGAAGGCACAGATGGAATTACAAGACTATGTACAAAAATCCTATCCAGAAGATACTTATAGGTATTTATTGTCTACAGTACCCAAAGTAATGTTGTGGGCCGTAGCTGGCAAAAGTGCAAAATAACATCGTTGATGTAAAAATTGTCTTTTTGACATCTGTTCTTCTTTGACTGCTGATGAGAAAGAGCTAGAACCTTGTTCACAAAAGCATGCAGGTTTGTGTACAACTAACTAGAAGCAAGAACAGCTGCCTCACTTCTTCCAGGGAAATTAAACCTGACTTTGCTGGTTTTTTGTTCTTTTTTTTTTTTTTTTTGAGAGAGAGAGTCTCATTGCCATGTTTAGAAAAGTAAACAGAAGCAGAAGTCTCAAGAATAACTGCCTTAACCATCTCAAACTTCTTCAGTTCAAGCTGCCTCCTTTTTCATGTTAGTTGTCAAAGAGGCATTGTGAGAATTAAAGGTTATTATTGCCCTGTGGCAAGTTACTTATGCAGAGGAGTATTAGAACTGTCAGTTTTTAAACCTTGAAAAAACAAAGATTACATGTGAGGAACAATAACCAACTCTTAAGCTTCTGTTTATAAGACATTCCCACATCCTACTTATTTTCTCCTTTGATTTTGTTTGAATTTCCAGTGACTTCTATTTGAAAATACCTTGGGTTTTTTCATGTCTCAACTGTTCCCATTTCTTACTTGCTAGAAATAATTCTCCTGTTTCTAATAGTTTCCATCAAAACTATTTTAAATGTCATCAACATAATGCTTCTCTGCACTACAAAGTATATCCTAGAACATACTCTCTTTTACTATGAAAAGTATCCTCGCATAAAGAAGCACAATCCCATACATTTAAGAAAGGTCTGAGGTGAGTGTAACCTTAAAAAAACCAGACAAAAATAGCTCTCATCTCAGAGACTGGTTTCTGCACTCATTTTATAGAGTTAACATCCTCTAGGCAACGGAAAGGGCATCAAGATTCCCAGTTAGGTGTAGTGAAGATGGGATTCTCTACTTCAGAAATATCCTCAAATCTCACGTTCTTCTTCTGTGTACAATTAATTATTCTGGTTTGATGTGTGAGAGCTGGATACCTGCCATAAAAAGAAATGCAGAATTTGTTCCATATACTTACTTCTCCTGATAGTGGCTCGAGAATCAGAGTTTTCCAATACAGGGCATTTTCCAATGTCTTGTATTTTCATTGATACTGTTTATAGCCCTATACTAACCTATAAATAAGTTTATAGTACAAATGTGATTATTTCTGAGCAACTGAATGCTGGCACAAATTGAGATAGAAGCACAAGTGTTAAATTTTCACAAAACCAGCAGCATAGCTTGAATCTTGTTGCAATTTTGCAATCAAGTTTATCATATATGGCATATTAGCAGAAGGGACCATGTATTTCCTCCACAGATACTCAAACATTTTCCAGAGCCTGTGTTCAGTGCTGCCTAAGGTTTGCTATTACATGGCTGTGGTTCAGGAAATGTATTTATTTTGGCATTTGTGTTAAACGTCTGCCATATAAGCACAGCATATATACTTTCATTACTGTCCAAAATTGCAAATGTATTGACGGTCCAGCAAATTGATACAATCACTCCATTATACTCAATCTCTGTTAGCATCCTGGTACATAAAAACTCACAGCATTTGGCAGTATGTATGAGTAACAACTAATCCCCCAAATTCATCTTCTCATCAGAAGCAGATTCTCTAGTCTTCTTTTGGCATATCCAGTCCCATTCTTGCTATCTGCTTTGGCATTAATTTGCTGAGTAACTGAGGACTCCTCTGTATGGTTTAATTCTAATTAGATTTATTTTTAAAATTCTGTGCAAATGTTCTCACCCAGTCAGTATGAATATTATTCGTCTCAGCATTGTCCTGAACTATGAAGTGCTTCGAGATCTGGGAGTTTCAAAAGCAGACCAGGACTGTGTGTCTGTACATAGACATTGTATCTACAAAGGCCATTAATATCCTTTTCTTTGGAAAACCACAGAGAAAAATTATGGCTTTTCATTTCACTTGCAGGATAGAAAAGCAACCGTTCTTTTTAAGACAGCTCAATTAGCTTTTATTGCCTCTTTACTCCCATTCGTGAATTATGGTAATAATAACAGCAGATCCAGCTCTTCAGCCATAAGATATTTTAAACTAGTATTACATGTATTTATAATCCAGTGAACTTCTTTTTCAGGCTAGCCCGGATTCTAGTTCGCCTGCCAGCACTTCGGCTGATGAACTCTAGCATCACTGAGGAACTGTTTTTTACTGGTCTCATTGGAAATGTTCCCATTGACAGCATAATACCCTACATTCTTAAAATGGAAACCGCAGAATATAATGGTCAAATAACTGGCACGTCTGCATAGTGGGAACAACACAATGAGATGGATCAAAGTAGTTTTCACAAAAACATAGAATTATGAAGTTAAAAGAATAGCATTTTGGTATGTACAACTGTTTTCAACTTGTTACCAGTTTCCTGTCAGGTTTCTCCTTGTCTGCTGACATTGACAACATTTAAGCAGCTATTAGAAGACCTGCTATAGGACCTTTTCTGCCACAAGAAATATTTTTGATGCCTTTCATTTAAAAGGCTATAGATTACTGAACGTACTTTTCACATGCTTTGTATTTAGAAATTAGTGGTGGGTAAAGAGAGTTTTATAGTACCAGAGATTAATAGAAAAATTACTTTAAAAGTAAAAAGAACAGTATGTATATATTTAAAAGTATCCTTGGAATTAATATCTAATAAATGCCAGGGAATAATATTAGCACTTTGTGATCACTTCGTGTCAAAGTGACATCATCAACATCGTGCTTATGAGTATGGAAAATGAAAAAACCTGCTTATGTCTTTAGTCAGAATGCCAGTGATTTCAGTGAAAATGTAGAATGCTACAGGAGACAATCATTTATTCTGCAAAAAAAAATCACTTGCTCTTATGTTATGCAGGAGATAGTAATGTGCATTCTGAACTCAGATATCCACATTATATGACACCATTAAATCAGCACAGCTGTAATGCACAGTATGATGCAGTCATAGTGACTATTCCGTGCTACAGAAATTACCCAGACTAAGAGAAAAAAGTGTTTCTTGCCACAGTAATGATGAAATATTCAAGTTCTTTAAAGTTTCTATTCAGACCAACACAGTTATGTCAAATGGTATTCTGCAGGGAGAATCAGTCATTAACTGGAAGAACAGTCATTTTCAAATACAGCTGTGTGATGTCTTTGAGTGTGCTCTTTGTATTTCCAAATTTACTGCTCTTCACCCCTTAAACAGCATCATCATCAATCCAGTTTAAAACCTGAAATGTGTAGAACCTCTGGCTACCATTACATTACAAAGTTCTCTTACTTTTATTTCTGCACCCCCCCTTCTCTCACTCAACACTCCCATTTTTTGAGTGCTCTCAGCTTTCCTATGGCTGTCCTGGGTTCAGCAGTAGCAGTAATTTTTATTCCTTCTTAGTAGCTGGTGCAGTGCTGTGTTTTTACTTTCAGGCTGGAAACAACGCTGATAACACCAGTGTTTTTAGTTGTTGTTAAGTAATGTTTACTCTGATCAAGGACTTTCTCAGTCTCATGCTTTGCCAGGGAGAAAGGGCACGGGAAGCTGGGAGGAAGTAGAGACAGAACACCTGGCCCAAACTAGACAAAGGGGTATTCCATCCCACAGCATGTCCTGCCCAGTACAGAAACTGGGGGGAGTCACTCAGAAGGCTGAGATCACTGGTCAGGTCAGGCTGGGTATCAGCTAGCAGGTGGTGAGCAATTGTATTCTCTCCTCTTATTATTTCCTTTATCATTATTGTTATTGGTGGTAGCAGTAGTGGTTTTGTGTTATACCTTGTCTCTGCTCTAATCTCAATTCATGGGAGTTACACTCTTTCCATTCTCCTCCCCATCCTTCTGGTACTGGAGGGAGGAAGAAGAGGGGGAGTGAGCGAGGGGCTGCATAGTTCTGAGTTACTGGCTGGGCTTAAACCATGACAACGATTTAGTTTGAAACGAAAATAGTGTTTACAGTCAATCATATACCACTGCAGTTAATGACTGATATTCCATGGAGTTATAAAATTAACTACTTTTTGTCTAGAGGGATGAGCCATCCACATGTTTTCCATACTGGCCATAAGCTACTAGCACTACTTCAGTTTAGTATTATTTATTATGATTATTTGCATTAAATATTTTGAACAAAGGGATTTTATTTTTTTTTTTAAAGTCATGGCAGTTAATACCTGTATCTGCTCCTGGCTCATCAGCTGCACACATCAGCTGAATTATTTGCATGGAAGAGGCATTTTCTACTTGTGTGTTTTTATGTGACAAAAATCTAGTTCAGCACTTTTTTTTGTTCTGAGGTTCATTTCAACTCCCCTGCCAGTAACCAGCAGATGTAACAAGCTCATCTTCCAAGCTTTACTTTAAGATCAGTTTCATTTTGTTTCTTCTTTGCAAGTGCAAACTTAAGCTTCTGAATATGGGACAGGAAAATTTTTTTTATTATTGTAACAATTATTGAAAAGCTTTTTCTTCATTTTTATGTCTGGAAATAGCTTGGTTTCATAAAGGCCAAATTTCAATGCCAAGCTTGTGTTTGCAGAACTAGGAGGCAAAGGTTCACAGTCTGAAAGAGATTCTAAGAAAAGTGACATCTCACTGAAGCTCTACTTAGTGCCTAAAATTCACTCTCTCCAGAATTTTCAAGGTCTTGTTTCTGCTGCTCTTGAAATGAAAATATTTTAATTTGGTAGAAATATAGCGATAAACCGATGAGATCTTTCTGACCTTCAGCACATCTGTGTACTGGTGATAACTGCTTTGCACAGATGTTAGAATTCTGTACTGACTGAAGCTGGGACATGCAGGGAGTGATAAGGAGATGGTAATTGCCATTCTTCATGTGCTTCAATTTTTTTTCTACTCTCTTTTGAGAAGGAACTGGATTTGAATCTTGTAGGTAAAAGAACACTGACCAAGAACTGTGTAGGAGCATTCGGAGTTAGCTTTACAATAATAATGATTTTTATTGCATTTGTGACAAGCACAAGAAGCTTTACTACTTTTCTTCCTTTACTTACAGTGGACTAAAGAAACACAGAACTCAGACCATGTGCAACAGTCATCTTTCTCTGCCTATTTACACTGATTATAAATCAGATGCAATGCTGCTGGTGCCAGTGAGGTTCTCTGACATGAAACTGGTAGAAAAGAAAAAAAAATTATCCAAGGAGAGATTCTTCAAAGAGATCAAACAAATCACACAGGCCTTTGTTTTAGCTACCTTGAAATGTATGATTATTAAGGAGGCTGACTCAGAACACCCTGGGGCAAGAAACTGTTGTTGGTCACCACCGAGTAGTTGGCACCATTTACCGAGCCATTTTCGGCCATCAGTCTGAAACCCTTGGCCCGCAGGGCAGCCATAATGCCTCCTGGGAACAGCACTGTCAGGAGATTGCTGTGCTGATTACAGCTGGCTCCCCTTACCACTGCTGTACCATTTGGCGAAGGGCCTATTCTGAGGTGTGATAGGGAGAACAAGTCAAGGATGAAGTTTCTAGGTGAAACCAGTATCCTGACTGTTCCTTCTTTGGCAGAGATTATAAAAAACTTGAGTGTTTTCATTGTGTGTGGCACACAGGGCTTTCACAGACTTCCTGAATGAGTTCATCCAAGATGCTGAAGATACCAGAACATGTCCTTGCTCATTAAAATTAAAAGGGTAGTTAGGATTCCTCCTTCATTACCTACCATTTAGTTACTAAAGAATAATTTTAGAAAGCACCAAATAGCATGAATAGCAAGGTTATCAGGAATACAGTTTAGCCAGGAAAAGCGAACTGGAAATTATCAGGTTCATGATACTGCCAAAGAAGCAGTGATTAAAGCAGCTTTTTGCATTAACAGCACCAGGTGGAGCCCTGTTTGACCTGGGTGGTGTGAGCAGCAGGGCTGGCAGGTTAGTCAGTCACACACAGGTGCACCAGTAAATACCTGCAGGATCCTAAAAAGAAAAACACTTTAAACGTTTATTTTCTGTTTGAAATCCCTCTCCTTTGGTTACAAGTAAGGTAGCTTGGTTCTTTTGCCTCTACTCTTGGCCATAATAGAAAAGGGAGAAGTACCAGGCAAACAAGTAGGTTGTGGCAAACTATCTGTCCCAGTAGTTTACCACACTTGCCATACCACAACAGAATTGCTGCTGCAGTGGTTTGCTCTGATGGTAAGCATAGGCCTGCTGTGAGAGCAGCACACAACATCTGCAGTCCTAATGCCTCCAGATGTCCATGGAGAATCAACAAAATGAGGCCATGTTCACCCTACAGAGGAAAGTAAGGGGCAGAGAGAGGAAGGACAAACTGCCAGTGTCTACTGCATACTGAATGACACAAAATCAGTTTAAAAACCGGCTTTATAGGAAAGATTCTCAAGAGGGCATGGCAAAGAGGAGAAAATGAAAACGTTTACTTTTTGCACCTTCTGATTCTAAAGTTGCTGAGGCATTTTAACAGTAAATTCTCCTGAACTAAGTTCAAGCTTATTGTTTGATGAAAAATGCCATAACCCCTCTTGTTAGATAAGGCTACAGTTCTGCTTCTGCTGCAGTCAGTGGTATCAGCATTATATGGGAAATACATGTGCGAAAAAAAAGAACATTATTTGTCCTGAGGTTGCAGGTTAAAGTGAAATTCTTTGTAAAGTTTAAATGCTCTAAGTCTGAATACATACTGGACTTGGAAAACATCAAACCCCTGAATTACCGTATTCATAGAATCATAGAATGGTTACTGAGCTTTATGTTGTGAAGTCATGTAAGTAAATTCATTACAGATAATATCATTGTAATTCTCACAGTCTCTTTTATCCTTCAGGTTACATGAATGCTTTGGAAATGGCTTATAATTGTTACATTCATGCCCATCTTCCTTCTTTTTAAAGGATTTGATGAGTTTTTACACCCCTTTATTTTGTGCCTCCCACCACTGTGCATTTCTGCATGTTGAATTCTGAACCTCGCTTCAGCAGCTAATGCATATGTACATAGTTGTATGTCTGTGTGTATGAATGTATTTGTTTATACCTGTCTAAATATTATGTACAGTGTATAGATTGTGTGTAGTGTATGTATATATGTACAGATATGTAGCCATTTATTCATATCATTCTATCTGTTAAAGCTTTTAATTCATTTGCTAATCCAGAGCTTCCTAGTTTTTATTTCTTAGCCCAAACTGAGCCTCACTTAAGCAGGTGAATCCTCCTGAATTTCAGAGATTTGCACCTTTTTCTAAACCCAGCCTGATTTTAGGATTTTCTGCTCAGAACTGGCAAGTATATTCCATGAATTTTCTGGCTTTTTCCTTTACTCCTTTCACCCTTTTTTATCTGAGGTGTAGAAGTCTGCCAGTAAATAGTTAATAGAATGAATATATACTATAAATACATGACTACAGTCATAAAAAAAAGCCCTCCCTCTTTCCAAGCTCATTGTCTTGCAGCCTTCTGAGAGACTTTTTGTAAAAGTTTAATTTGTAGTGACACTTGGAAGATATTGATTGCATTTAAGTCTTCATCAGTGGCTAATTGGAAGAAAACCAAGCTGCCCCTTATCACCGAGCTGTAGCACACAGAAGGATGCAATGGATGCTGTTTAAAAAATACTCATGAAGCCATAATGATAACATGAAACCAAACCATTAAACCAAGATTCTGCTCAGTGAAACAATGACAGTTCTGTTGCAGCAGTAATTAAATTGCAGCTAGTTTCTTTCTTAGCAAGCCTCAAGATTTTTCACAATGCATTTCAGTTGTATGTTTACTTTCCAAAGTTATTCTTGTTACTGTCTAGCTTAAACTGAACAAAGCTGGTTAGTTCATTTAGTTGTCAGACTAATGTCCATGTTCATGTTCTAGCCTTTCCTAACACTATCAGCTCTGTAGATCTGGCAGTCTGTGTGCAGTTTCCGTTCTTCGCATGAGAGGTGGGCATATGCAGCATTTGTGAAGTCAGACTTGAAATAATTACTCATAGGGAGTATTCAGACATTTCAATTATCAAAATATAAGCTGTTCTTGTTCCTTTGGCCTTCTGATGACTTTAGTTGCAAAGGAAACCTTCTGCAAAGCAATTCTATTAACTCTGTTTCTTTAAAAAGCATTTCACAGACCACATAGGGGAGTCGTTCACCAAGTCTCGTTTCTGTCATATTAAAAAGGTGAAGAGGCATTTATTGCCATCTTCAATGTGTCAAAGACTTGGGCAGATGAGCAGACACCAATTAAAACAATGTGAGCTTCTTGTGTGCTTAAAGTAAAACACAAACCTCTTTGAGAGTCAGGCCCTCTGCTTGTAGAGCCTTTGCTCTGCAAAGTGCTAAGAATGTTCTCTGTTTCTTGCTTCTTTTAGTATGTGTTTGTAAACTTTTGTTCCAAATATAGAAAAAATGGTAAAACATCCATTCTAGCGTTTCAAACCTTATTATGGAGATTTTCTGCAGGAAAATTATTTAAATTAATAGCAGGAATTCCTGTGACAGATGGTCCTTCATTGGTGTCTTGACAATCAATCAGTGCTGTCAGAATAATGTTTGCTTTCCTTTTTAAAGGCTGAATGGAAACCTGAATGTCTATTAACATCACTGAACTGCAGGAACATTTTTAAAGATTAAGAAGCCAGTTGGGGTATTGATCAGGATTTAATCCATTGTAAAAGATCAATTGAGAACTTAAAAAAGAGCATATTTTAAGATTGTGAACTTTTTAATATACATTTTTGAATTGTTTGTATTCTGCAGGACAAAATGCACTCACATGTAAGTGGTAACAGAGGCTCTGTTGTAATGCTCTGTGGAAACTGTGGAATGTGAAATTAGCTTTCTCTGGTTACAGAAAGCAAAACTCTAAGAAGCACATCTCCTGCCAGGCTCTAACACCCCAGAGTAACTGGCTTCTTGTGTGTTTTTCTGATCATCCTAGATAAATGATAGCAAGGCACAGGTCCATTTTAAAATCCTTTCAGTGACTGTGGGCTGAAAGAAGGTCTGAAGACATCTCAAATTAAAAAGGTGTGTTTTCAGAAGGAAGCAGGTCACTTGCAGAGCATTCATGTTACTTTCTCACACATGGAGTCAACAGTGAACCTGGGAATCTTTTCAGTAATTACTCTCTACTCCAGAACACATTGCAGGCCTGGGTTCAGCTTCCTAACTGGCAACCTGCACATTGTGTATGTGTTGTGTCTGGCATACCAAGGAATTCTGAGCTACAAGAACAGCAGGTTTTGTAAAAGGAATCATCTAATTCCTTGGGATATTTTCAGGAAGTCTTTGTTCATGATAATCTAGAAAACTATTGTTTATGTTACTGTATTCCAAGTTAAAAATCCTGCAGGAGTTGTTAATTTCTCACAGCTTCCTTTGTGAAGTCAGCACTATGTGCAACAGCATTCGAAAATAACAGCATGTTCTTTTTTAATCTGAATTTTGTATCTGATCAGTGTCTTCAGTCATGAAGAGGGATTTGCATTGTTGTGTTTGTATATAGAGTACTGCGGTGCATGATTTAGCTTATGCATTTTATTAAATGCTGTTTAATAAATGTTTACTGTAATGTGGCATTATTGTTGTGGCTTAATACTACTACCTAATTGAGGTTTACCATTAAAGCGAATTACAAATATAAATGTGTCCTTGAGTTTTATTAAGTTCAATTAATTTCTTTTTAAACATTGTCTAAGCCAAATACATCATTTATTAGCTTTTAGGAGTAAACTGTATTTTCCCTCCACTACTGTGATTATGAGTGCTTTAACTGGTTTTAAGAGGGAAGGTATGTTCCATGAACCTTCCTGACACCAGGGAACCACCTGAGGGAGAAGGACCTTTTCCTCAGGGTTTTAATTCATCCTCTTCGGCCTTCTGTTTTTCTCTGGGTTTTGGAGGAGACCGCTGGCTATTAACAGACAGTGCTTCATGTTCTCTTGTACCTGGCAGCTCCTTCCTGTTTCCAGTTCTTGAGTGAAGGTGTTATAAAAACTTCGTCTTGGCCATAATTTAGTTTAATTTTTATTACAATTGATTAATACTGAGAGGCAATAAGCAAGCAGCGCTGGGTGCGCAGGGGAGTCTCTGCTCCACCAAAGACGCACGCTGGGATCTTTGGGGTACAGTCTGTTATACTTCTCGATCTTGGGTTTCAGCCAATCTCGTTATCTTCTGCACCCGGATGTCGACATGGCTCCTTTTCATTGTTCTTTACCTGTTGCTGGGGTCTTTCTTGGGTGAAGATGTATCAGAACTTCTTGGTAACGTATTAACAGGAAGATGCCTATCACATGCTTAATCGCAGTCTTAGCCCCCTTCCCGTAAATTCCGTTCCTTTTATGATTATCTTCAATATGTAAGTTTCACAACATTCTGTAATAGGATATGTTTCTTGGTTATCTAACCCCCTTAAAGCATTCAAGTAGTTAAACAAAGCACCCTTTGAGCAGCAAAGCGGTTGATTAAGAGGGATTATTCCTTTGTTTCTTCTTTTCTCTCATCCTTGTATTGACAGGAACATTTATCATAATCACGATCATTCCTACACATTTCACACATGGTACAATGGTCACAAAGGTTTTCGGTTCCACACAAAGTACAGTGGCGACAAGGTCTCCTTAGTTACTGACACGAATCATTCCTGTATGCTTCACAAAGGTGATGCGCTGGGTCTCGGTTCAGCTCCTTCACACACACTTTCTAACGGAGGTAACGGGCTCGGGGTCTATTTGAAACAGCGGATGAACTCCTGCGTCCAGCCGGGCCCGTCTTCCTTGGGCGCAAAACGCGGGTCTGCATTTCACAGAGCGGTCGGGCACGTTACAGACAGAAACGTGCGCTTGCTCGTGCCGCGTGGTGAGCCGCTCCCGTAGAACTAACAACAGACGGCACGGATGCCGCAGACCCCACACTTCCAGCCTTCGCCCCCGCCTTTCCTGCCGCCACCACTTCCTGCTCCTGCCACTTCCAGCTGCCGTCACTTCCGGCCGCCGCCATGCCGATGAAGGGCAGGTTCGCCGTTCGGCGCACGCTGCAGTACCTCAGCCAGGGAGACATCGTCTTCAAAAGCTCGGTGAAGGTGATGACCGTGAACTACAACACGGCGGGGGAGCTCAGCGAGGGGGCGAGGTGAGCGCGGGCGCGGCGGGGCTCAGCGCCCTCCTCAGCGGCCTCTGGGCTTGCGGAGACAGCCCGGCTGGCGCCTGTGTTCTTCTTCCTTCCAGAAAGTTTGTGTTTTTCAACATCCCGCAGATCCAGTACAAGAACCCCTGGGTGCAGATCATGCTCTTCAAGAACATGACCCCCTCGCCCTTCCTCCGGTTCTACCTGGGTAGGTCCCGCCGGCCTTTTTCTGAATGCAGCCTCGGCTGCAGCGGCGGCTTCCGCGCTGGAAGCGGGGTCTGAACCTGCCGCGGCCTGCGCTGTGGAAGAAGCGGGTGTAGGGAAGCAGCTCCGCGAGTTGGTAAAGACCTTGCAACCCTCTGCCTCCGCCTCGAGTTCCTGTTTAACGTTACACTACCCAACGGCGGCAGAGAGGCCGATGTGTTAGTTCTGGGTGTTTAAAACACTTTTTACCAGCTGTTGTGAAAGTGTGTTGTAGGGAAAGGAACCCTTTCATACGTGATTACAAATCTGTCTTGACAGACAGTGGAGAACAAGTTCTGGTTGACGTGGAAGATAAAACCAACAAAGAGATTACTGAGCACATTAAGAAAATCCTGGGGAAAAGCAAGTAAGTGACACTTAATAACCTCGTGTACCCTCTTGCATACATCATGATACAATCCCTGCAAACTCCTGTCAAGTATACAGAGGGAAGTGCAATTTCTCCCAGATACATTTAGCAGGAGCTAGGAACTGTAAATTTGTCCTTGTGGTAAACTGGGGCCAGGGGAAGGAGAGGAAATGTCACCATTCAAGTTTCTGCTAATAACAAACAGATCTTGTTTCTAGAGAAACACTTGAAAAAGAGGAGAGAGAAAGGAAGAAAATGTCACATCCAGCAACATTTGGGCCTAAGAAGTACCATCTGCGAGAATGCATGTGTGAAATTGAAGGCCAGGTTCCCTGCCCTGCTTTTGTGCCACTGCCCAAAGAGATGAGGGGAAAATACAAAGCTGCAATGAAAAATGAAGCATCAGCCTGAAAGCTCAAGCCATGCAGTTGTTTTTCTGCAGGGCTGGATAATCAAGGTACTTCAGTGGGAAAAAAACCCCACCAGTTAAAAGCTCCTGGAAACAGGAACAAACAAGTTCATATAATACACGGGAGACAAAGTTTTCTCAGACCTACAATTAGAATAATTAAAGTGAAAAATAAATAGAAGTTGAAAGCCAGCTTTTTTTGGTGCCAGTTTTACAAAGCATAACAGTCAACACTGCATATAAGACAAACAGAACAAGGGAAACAATGCCTGTATCCTACTTGTGCTTGCATGTGTAAGGTTGTGTAACCAGATCGTGTTTGCTTTGGATAGAGACTAGACTAAAAGTCTTTTCTGAGTCATCATAGCTTCTGCCTTATCAAACAGTCACACAATACCTCTAATAGCAGACAAATGTGTGATTCTACTGTATTGCTTGCAATTTCGTAATTGCATGTACCTTCCACTCAGGCTCTGTCAGAGCAGCTGACTCTGGAGCTAAATTTCACACCAGTTCACATGTCCTGTAAGAACTGTCCAGACCAAACACAGCACAAAATAAACACGTTGGTTTATTTCATCTCCCTACAAAGTTCCCACACAGAGCAGTGCATGCAGCTTTAACAAAATTCAGTGCTAGTCATTTACTGAGCTTTATGGATGTCTTCATTCCCTTGTGCCTTGTGAACCTCACAACAGCCCAAATATCAGCATAAAGTCTTCACTCTGGAGATGACTTTAGGGATGAGTTGTCTAGTCTGTCACATTAACACTGACAAAAGACGAGGTATGCTAGTTTGTTATCTGCTTGTAAAAATACATGTACAATAAGGCTACTTTAATTATTAGTGTATTAGACTGAAAATACAAACAAGGCAGGATAGCTGCAAAAAGGAAACCACTTTTAAAATGTGGAAGCTGAATCCACTGAAACTTCATTTTTCATGTTGGTTCCAAAACAGCTCTGGGTTACAGTGCAGGGCACCGTCCTCCTGACAAGCAAACAGCCTTAAATATCTACCTTACACTGCTTCTGTTAAAAACAGTTTCAGGGGTTATGTTTCCCTGTCTTAACATCCATTTTCTGCTACCTTTGTAAATCTGTTGCCACAGGGCACATTTTATTAGTTTATGACCTTTGAGAATCCTGTGCTCCTTTCACCTGGTGCAAAGTAACACTCAGGGACTAAAAATCAACTCTTAATAAGACGTCTTGGTATAAAATACTCATGGTCTTGCTCTGCACAACTTTCAACTTCAGATTTAGGCTGCAGTAAGAACATCAGGTGTCTTTAATGGGCCACTCATAAGTTATTTTGATTAGTTACTAGTGCTGTTAAGTGAGCAGGTGGCTTGGTTTTCTTAAACAAGAGTTCTGCAAGTCCCTTCCTCCATCAGTTTATAGCAAGCTAATAAAACCAGAGTCCTTGCTCTTCAGATAGTGCAATTATTAGTGTCTTTAAAATGTTACACAACACTTGGGTTACAGCTGTGCTAATTAATATGTATTATCAGAGACTTAGTTAACATGTATCCCATTCCATGAAAGTTTACACTTCTGAGTAAGCCCGCTATTAGTGCTATGCAGGGTGATCTGTACGATTTCCTTTATTTCAGCTTTAAATAAATGTATCTTTTAGATTAACTTCTCCCTTCCACCCTTTCACACACCGATGCCTGATGATGGACCTCTGCCAAAGATAAAAACCCAGGCAGCTCAGACTCCCATCTCTCACAAAGACACAGGCTGACCTAACCCTGAAGGGATCCCACATTTCTGATACCAACCTTCAGAGCCCAGCTCTAAGCTCTCCTGCATTAGCAGTGCTGGCCATCACCCAGGCATTCCCTGGACCACAGGATCCCAAGACCACTCCAATTTGGAGCTTCTTACTTAAAACAGACATGCCTGATTCTCAGAACAACTTCCAAAGGGAACTGAATATGAAACAGAATTGCTATTTGACCCTATTGCAGCTAGACTGTCTCTCAACCTTCACAGAACAACTTCACAGTTCAGTGGCAGTTCAGCTCTCCATTGTAAACAAGATTTCTGTTCCTTGAATTCTACAAAAAGAGGGTTCCAGTCTCACAAATAACACACATGATCATTCAGTCACCCAGAGAAGGAACGTGCAGATTCCTTAAGATAATTAGGAATTGGAGGGTCACTCCAACTATAGTCTGAAATGGTGCCAGCCTGATGCTGGAAACCTGGAAACAAGTAGGTACTTGCTCCCTCAAGCAGGGCTCTGAAGTCAACTCAGCATGCTCTATTATTGTAATTTGTGCTCAGAGCAAAATGGAAATTAAAAAGTAATGAAAACACAGCATCCAGATTTTTACAAACACATTAAAAAGTTACTCGTGTTAAGATCAGGTAGAAGGTTCTCAGTCTTAAAATCCCTTTTACATATTAGCATTGCACAAAATTGATCTGTATATTCTGCACCTCAAAGAATCACAGTAGCCTTTTAATAGCACTTTATGCTAACACCATCAGGCACTGTAGCACTGCACCATAACATTACTCGGGTGCAGAACTGGAAAAGTCTTTGTCTCTCTTTAGTTAAAGCCCCACTCGAAAGGCAAATACTATTGTAACAGAAAGGGGGAAAAAGAACAACCAGCATTGCAACCATTTCCAAATCACAGTTCCCTATTAGCACTTAGTCACTTAGACCAAAATAAACACACAACAAAACCAGGCAGCACTGAGTGTTGTAACAAGTCATCCCAAAATTCCTTAACACAAGTGTTTGGGACCAGCAGCATACCTCAGTGAGTCTTTCTTCAAGACCAAGTAGTAGTGGAAATGCCTAGCTGAAAGTGCATGAAAGTCAAGACTCCCCCAGTTCCCTCTTGTGATCTGTACTCCTCTTTGTAAGTGTCTGCTCTGCCTTCCCATATTTAACAGCAGATTTAAAAAAATGGTTACCAAGCCCTATTGCTTCAGCAGTTGGATTTATCCTTCTGCTTTGCTAATGCGCGCTTCAGTTCCTTTAAGTTCTCTGTCAGTACCTCCACCTCATCCATTCGTCCACTGTGTTTGGCATCAAATATATATGCTTTGATATTATCTATCTGTTGAAGAAGCAGTTCTTCCTCTATAGCCTCCTCTCCAGAATTCTCACTGTCATCCTCCACTTCAAAGGGATTGGTAGAAGATCCCTCTTCAAATGGATTCCCAGAATTCCAGCTGCTCCCTGGTTTTTGAAATGGATTTTCATCCTCTTCGAAAGGGTTTGAAGTACTGCCAGGTGCTCCATTAGTTTGTTCCTCCTCTTCCTCATTTTCAAATGGGTTATATTCCTTTTTATCACTTTGCAGAGCTGTGTTTGAGAAAGAAACCATTGGAGAAGTGTCTTTGGCAAATGGGTTAGCAGGATCTTCCTCTAACTGAGGGGTATCTGCTTCATCTTCAAAGGGGTTTAGACCGGCTGGCTGATCTTGGGCTTTGTCACACTGTGGGACGTTCTGGGGTGCAGGTGTGAAGAACAAGTGCTCTTTAGCTGGCAGCTGCTCAACAGCAGGAGTTTCAAAACCTAGGTCCCCTCTGATGTGAGCAATATCCAAATCCAATGCACACGCTGTCAAGTTATGGTTCTCATTTACAACTCCCTGCTGATGCTGCTTGACTTCTCTGAAGTCTAAAGAACATATCCTTGAATGCTGAGACATGAGTTTGTGGTGCTCTCTTTCCCACTCTTTTTCACAAAGCACCTGAAGTTCCTCCCTCTGCATTTCTTCCTCTTCTGCCTGTTTTTTAGAAAGCTCAATAGCTTTCAGAGTTTGTTGTTGATCATACTCATCCTGAAGTTGCCTCAGGTTCTCTTGCAACATATGGACCTCGTCTATCCTATGTGCAGCCCTTGCTTGCTTAATAAAGGATGTAATATTGTCAATCTGCTGAAGAAGTGGGTCTGCTATCTCACTCTCACGTGATATGCTAGATGTAGGTAACCAACCTTCAGACTTCCTGACTCTTTGTTTTTTCAGGTGGGTTGCATCACCATTAACTGCAGCTGCAGATGTGGAGATGAAATCTTTCTGCTTTTCTTCTTGCTTTCCATGTGTTTCAAGAGCCATCTAAAGTGAAGAACACATAGTAAGAGAACACCATGACTATGAAAAATCCTGTTCTAAAGATCTGTAGATACAAGCAATTCACTGATCTTAGACACTGCTGTCTAAGGAATCAGCTGCATTTCTGGTGACTTTGCAGAGAAAACTTGTTTTCATAATACTACCCAAATGCTTCCCTTCAGTTTGTTTGTGATGATAGTGAGCAAAATCCCATGACTTCTGCCTCTACAAACTTAAAGGCAAGCAGGAGCAGTGACAGTGCTTTAAAGACAGCAAGAAATGCTGAATGCAACTACGCAAAGAGTGCTCTAAAACTGATTTGGACAGCAACTATATCACACCTGACTATAGCAAACATCTGTAATAGAGCATCTTGTGTTAAACGCCACCTATATCATTAGCTTTTGGAGTACAATTCTTATTTCTCAACTTCTACCTCAAGATAAAGCTGCTTTAGTTTACAATTAGTGATATCCTCCCTCCCAACTGAAAAAACTCTTTCTCTCAAGAAGCATCATTATTCCCATACATCCTTTTTCACCACTGAAAGCAGCCTCCAGATTCTACTCGTGCAAATGAACTCCAGAACACAATTTGAAAACCCATGTAAACTAACACACATAGTTTAGGGCTGCAGAAACAGCACATGCCATCGAGTCTCTCCTGCTTTCTGGAGGTATTCAGCTGCTCACTACACACCTGCTTATGTTCTGGATGATACACTGACTGTGTTATACGGGGCATGGAACAATCTGCATTAAAAAAATGAAAAACTGAAATCCAACTACTCATGCACACACACGCCTATGAGGCTTAAACTTCTGAAGGAGCCCCGGATGCATGATGTAGCAGATCTTAACCTGTCTTACCATATGCAGTCTTCTCTTCTTCAGTTCTTCGTACTGATCTTTGGTTGGCAGCGACATCAGGCCAAGCAGTTTCTCCTGTCAAAAATTGAAACATTTACAATTGTTGCTTGCAGGCATTCAGCCAGTTTTCAAGTAGTTGAAAAGACAGATGCCACCAACAAAACACCCCATAAACAAAGAAAAAATAGGTCTACACTGCAGTCACTGCTGCAAACCTGAGCGGGTCTTTGCTGCCAAGAGCTATCCTGCTAGCTGGACACCTCAGCAAGAGACAAAGGCAAGATTCACACATTCTCTTAGGTCACTGAACTCAGTGGTGCTCTGACTTCACTCTCTGTATTCAAGCTAGCTCATTTTTGGCTGCCACAAGTCATTAGGAGAAGCAATGACTAGCAGAAGTACATACAGACTATACGGGGTGCTAATGACTATATAGAAAGTGTCTAGAACTAAACCTCCTGTCAAAATCATTGCAAGCCACAGGGATACCTGGCAAAGAAGAGACACTACATACAATCTATATTCAGCTCATAACATACGCTCCATTACCTGAACAAAAAGTGTAGCTGAATATCTTATCATTCTCTGCAGTTGTAGTGTTTTAGGATGAGGCTGGGGATCTTCATGCAAGCCTAGACTCAGAATCTTCTTACTGCATCAAAGCAAAGCCTCATCAGTTCAGAAACAAGGGCCAGCAAAAGTGCAACAGAAGGGGAGTGAAACAACACTGGATGAAACTTTCTCATGTTTTTAGGTAAAGTATTTTGGAGGTTATAAGTTGTAAGACTTCACACTCATCTTTTAAAAAAACAAAACAAACAAAAAAACCAAAACCCAAACGAAAACCAACTGCATCTATTTGTTTCCTCTCTGCTAAGTTATTTGCACTGCAGAGAAATGCATGATTTTTAAGGCTGGAAAAGGAAGTAGAAATTGATGGTGTACACGGACAGCATCTACCTTTTCACACGCTCTTTAGAGCTGAACAAACTGATTGTCCATACGAATAAGCAGGTATGTGATACACAAATAGAGACAACAATAGTTGGGAAAAACTGCAGAGAAGTCATAAATAGACAGACACACACATGCTGGGGGAGGGGGAAAGGGAGAGATCTTTTACCTTAAGGCATCTATAAGTTCATATACTTTTTGAATCTCCACCCTCAAGTCATTAGCATTGTCAAGACTGTAGGTTGTCTCCCCAGCACTAAGAAATAAATACAACTTTAGTGTAAGTCATGCTTCCAGCTAACATTATACACAGCACTAGAAGTTATCCCAAGATGACTAAAATTTAACAAGTGGCAACTCTAAAGGGGTTGAAAGGATGACACATCAAAGTATGACAGTGGCATCTCGGTGGGAAGTGGCAATGTTACCATCCACAGTTAACTCGGTGCTACTCTGAAGAGCAGCCAGAAGACAACAGATTACCTAACAGTGCTTTTTTTAATAATTTACACACTCTTGCAGGCTTGGCACAGTTCCCCAGTCCTTCCTATACTTTTTGGGAAGAAAAGTACATACATACATTCATAAACAAACTTAGCAAATAGGGCTTACTTTAGTGATTCTGCCATCCTTATATACTCTGGTGCCTTCTGGTCAACCTTCTCCATGCAGAATCGGAGTTTCTTGTTTAAAACAAAAAACCATGAAAAAAGAACTTCCATTAAACACTTATGCAAGTACATGCCGACACAAACCTTGCACACTGCATGTGCACATTCAGAGTTAACCAGGAGAAAAGCCATTTAATTATCCAGGATGACAAGACCCTCCAGTCATTTTTCCAACACAGATGGCATAGTCAGGAACAAAGACTCCCTGAATTTCTGCAAGATTAATTTTGCATTCAAAAGCTGTTATAATGGATGGCCTGGACAACTTCTAGCCTTAAATCGCTTCACAAAGAGCACCAACTCCCATTAACATTAATTTTGGGGGGGGGGGTGGTGGTGGTGGACTCAAAAGATACCTGATGATTGTCAGTGCCTGCTTTCAACACAGAGTTGAACACAATGTTCCAACCATAAACTCTTGATTGATCTTGCTAGTTTAAAAAAACATTTGCCATGAGTGTGATGACAGACAATGCCGACAATATTGAGTCCTGTAGTGCCAGTGCAGCCCAAAGTGCACAGCATATCATTGATTTAAACAAGAACTGTTTTGAGGAATCCCAGCTGACACAGTTCACAATTTTGAGAGGTGCATCTCAGAACTATCAGTTCTAGAGTATGAGAATGAAGATGCATCTTAAAATGGTGTTACCATGAGTATAACTACTGCATGGCAATTAGCTCCATCATTTCAGACATATCTTTGTTACATGGCATAAACACGAAGTAGAATCTATTCTAACACAAGTGAGTATTAAGTCATCAAGCAAGCACTTGGACATGAGGTAACAAGCCTGAAGTCAAGTAGTGACAACCACAGGCAGGTACACTGAGGATGCAAGCAGCAAAGACTCTGATTTACCTCATAGAGTTTCACAATCTCTGGAGTGTGCTCTTTCTCATCAATCTGTTGTTCTCTTTTCAACAGGGTATCTTTGCAGTGCCAACAACATCGGATTCGGTCATCATCCTTCTCATCCAGAACTGAGCTCACACTGCTTATGCTGCTAATGCTGCCACGGCGGGAGCCATGAACACTGTTAGGTGAGGAGTTTGGGCTCGTATGAGAACCCAAGGCCTCTCTGCTGGCACTAGTGAGTTTGCCTAAAAATTACACACAGTTAAGTTTTACAGCGACTGGAGAAGCCAACCGATTTTACTGACACAAATGAATTGCATTTTAACAGAAACTTTACATTCAGGTCATATTAGAAAACCAAACGGAAATGATCTGCTGAAAAAGACACACAGGGAACCTATGACAACCAGGGCTGCAAGTTGGAATTCGGGTCTTCACTGTAAACCTCCTCCATCCTAGAAGGAGCTAGAGAGTAGACTGTTGGAAGCACCTACCTGGCTTGTGCCTAGAAGCATTCTCACATTGGAGTTTGCACAGTTATAGAATAGCATGTGCAACAACAGGTACCTTAATGCTGCCCATGTTTTGTGCTTAACTGAGCTGTTTGGAGAGTTCAGCTTATTTATTTCAACAGAAAACATGGTCTCCTCTCCAATGTGCTGGATGAGGAAATTAAAGTTTGAAGGGTTTCTTAAAGGCCTGTGGCTGAATTTCTTTAATGTCAGCATGTGGACAAGCACGGCAAAGACTGAAAATATGTGCAATAGTTTCAAATGTCAAGAACCTTGGCAGTTTTAATTCCTAGACCTTATAGGTTCATAATTATGGTACCTGGTAAACTCAAATACTAAATATTAATTGTATTTACTAGTAGTATATACTACTACTTCTAGTAACTTTTTTAGGGTTATATAACACTCTCAAACCTGAAGAAGGAATGGAGACAAAGAATGGAGAAATCATTTTTACTGTTTCACAGACAAGTGGCTACATGATGCTGAATGACACATTAAGGACCAAGTTTTCCACACAGAATGTTACCAGCAGCTTTTTTTCTAATGGCAGAAAGGCAGGACAGAGTTATCACTGAGTAAGCTAAGGAAAGGAGGAATTAACACCACACACTGTACTTACTTGCCAGAGGAAGACCAACAAGTTCCATGCACTTCTTGCACATAATAGACCCACAGAGGCGGCAGTGGTGACGTCGGTTTCGAATACTGAACTTATTACCACAGTCTGGGCAGAAGGGAACATCCTGGTCACTGACCCAAGGCACAACAGACTTCTCTATAGCTGTGACAGGGAAACAGTAGGGAGGAATACACGCAATGTAAAATATTCATTCAATTAATTCCTCAGCTGGTTAAACTACAAGAACAAATAGTCTGAGGTAAGCTCATACCAACCTCTTATTTTGGCTGACTCAGCGTTTGCTCTGTCAAACGATGTAAGCTAGTAGGAAAGAAGAAGTATCAAGAAAATGATACTTTTGCAAGAAAAAAACCCAATACAGTCCAGCCCAGTGAGAACATAATCCTTACAGCATCCAACATTATCTGAGACAAAATGTAAGTATATCATTGGTAGATTTTGAAGAATGGGAAGCTGGAAGAATCATGACAAACAAATCAGGGAAAAATTTAGCAAAAGATGAAGAAAATACACGAGGAAAGAAACAGTTCCTGAAGCAGGTGGATGTAGTATCTTCATCTTGAAACTAGTGCACAAAACAGAAGTCAAATCCACAGTATGGGCTCAGACCAAGCACAGTACTCAAGAATAAAAAAGGAAAATAGTAATGTGTGAACAGAGTATTAGTTTAGCATCCTTTATAAAGGTGGCTGCTAGATAAATGGGCACACTTCATACTAAAGTTATATTAAATATTAAAAAAATTAAAAGCATCAAATTTACCTTTTCTAACCTGATTATTAACTTATTGACTTCTACTACATAGTGATCAATCCTGGCTGCTCGGTGTTTCTTGAAATCAGAAAGATGGCTTCTCATAGCACCTGGAGAGATAGCAAAAAAGTGTTCACAGTCACCCAGGTGTTCTGAATAGATTTAAATAACCCTTGAAAGACAGCTCTCCACTACTTAATGTCTCATCTTCAGATTGAATTTTAAAGACACATTAGGACCCTATATTTTCATGGTGCTGCCCTAAATAAAACATGCAGGTTAAAGCCCAACCTCCAGGCTAGCAATAAAACAGCATTTTCTTTCTACTACAGATAACAACAGGCACTATGTTGAAGACAACATCTGCAACAAAGTTTTTTCCCCTCTTCATCCCTCAGTTACATCTGGCAAGCTATTATCAGCTAGTAGTGTTTTCAAAACCAACTCCATACAATTCCATGCAGCATCAGCAATACTGTAGCACTTTCCCAATTAAAGAAAAATCCTCGCTGCATATCACTTTCTAGCTCTCCTACCAACTTCCTGGGGCTCCCACATGTATGGATCTACTCCACCATAGCTGAATGACTCGTATCGCTCCTGAGATCCAGAATCAGTTCTGTCACCTCCTTCTTGTTTCAGTAATTTCTTCTTTGCTCTTTTGGCCTTCTGGACTAGATCTGAAAAGGATAAATCCAAGTTACCAAACGTGGCAGGTAGTCACCAAATATTTGTCACGTGAAGTTTCTCATCTTTTAGCACAGATCTTTTTCCTTGATGACAGTTTTATCCTCAGCATATTCTGCTTAGAACCAGAATGTGGTTCAGGGAATCACAGATGACTTGAAATGCTCTTTGTTATCTGTCACAAAGTAGCACTATGGTGCTAATGACAAACCAGTAGTTTTAGACACTCCATTCAGGGACTTCACTGTGAAGCAGTAAGCTGTCTTTAACTACAGGACCCATTTCACAGCATTCTGGGACATCATACATCTTCATTCTCTTAATTCCTGATGACTTTCTTAGGTTTCAAGAATGTTCAGCACTGTCTTGTTGCACAAACTACAAACTAAGAATTTCAGTGTGCTTGTACACATACTTTCAGAAGCACTAAACAGCCCGCTGTTTATTATTTCCTGTCAACGCTGGCAAGAGGAGGGCAGCCTCCTGAGGCTTGAAACTCCAGAGCTTCTGCAGCTACACTCCTCTCTGTATGCTAGGACAAGCTGAAGGCTCTACTCTTCTTGCCAGACACATTCAGCTGTGGAAGTTATGCTACCTCCCAAAACTACACTCAGTGATATAAACCCCACTTCTCAACAAAGCTGTCAGGGATTCCTCCCCCACCCACCTACTCGCAAGCCAGCACAGCAAACACCAGCTAGACCCTGTAGTTCAAGTTTACACCACCTATTTTTAAATATTTCTACTTTTAAACAGAAAACAGATTTGCACCTGAGACCTCAAAAGCCTGATATACTCAAAAAAAAGTAGGGATGCCTCATGGCTTTGTCACACACACATAAACTTTTCAAGCAATCCTCATAATTTTGTTTCCCATGAAGTCCAACTTAACCATCTCAATATGACCCAACTGAATCAATACAGTGATCTGTAAACATTTCTAGAACTCCTGTTAGAGTGGTTGGAGTTGAGCACAGTCCCTACAACAGGCAATTTAAATCAGTGGTTCTGCTGGCCTTCCTTTTTCTAGAAAGGACCTCACTGGACAGACCTTGACATGAAAACCTAGGACAGAAAGTAAGCAGACAAAACCAACGTCTTTTATGCAAGAACATGTACAAAAGATGGCCTGAGAAGTCATAGTACACTAGTTTAGATTAAAAGAACACTGAGAGAACAAAATCAAAGTGCAGGTGTTTTATATTAAAAAAAGCATTTTGGAAATCTTGCCAACCCAAGTTGTTGCTTTTTTTTCTTACCACGGTGAAAATCACGTTGTTATTTTGGTTTAAACGCTCTATGGAAGCACCTGTGATTCAGCTCTTTGCAGCACCGTACCCAAGTGAGAACACAGCTGCAGTACTGAGCACTCCGCCTTCACTGTCCAAGAGCAGCACAGTGCCAAGAGACAGGAAGTAGCCAGACTGAAGGAAAGCAACTTAAAGATTTGTGAAATATTCTGTGCTGCCCTTGAGATAGACTTGTTAAAACCACAACACTTTCACTGGGGAAAGAGGCTTTTGAAATAAGTCATCAACCTCGGGACAAAAAAGCAGAGGCAAGAGTAAAGATTCAAGGCGGCCAGGCCACCCTCTCCCATATAATAAACAAACACAAAAGGACTTCTACAGGGAACACACAGAATTATCACCAGGTTTGGCACATTTTTCTCTCAATGTAAGATGACACCGAGTACACCAGGGGGATAAAAGGGGAAATATTTTACTTAAACAGAACTCAAAGGGGTTTACAGACCGCAGCAGCAGCTGGTAATCCATGGCACAACCCTGGGACGTTCCGAGCAGCTACTGGCAGCTCCACCCACATTCTTCTTTTTTTCCCCCCCCAACAACCTTTCTGAACTTCACACACTTTAACTGCAACTGCAGTTTTACTTATTGTCAGAACACGGGATTAACAACTCAGTACCTGGCAAGTACCAGAGATTCCCTTTATTCGGTAAGGCCTTCAAGTAATGCTTGGGAATTCATCTGGGTTGCAGTATAAATCAAGAGTTTTCAGATAAAAACAAGGCAACCCAAAGAGCCAATAATAAGTCACGCACAGAAACAGACACTCGAAGAGTAATGGTTTTTAACGGCTGCTTCCGAATTTTCTTATCGAAAGTATCGGAAGTAATGTAAAACTTCTGCCTGGGCCTGAGGTAACGCGCGGCGGGAGCCCAGCGGTGCCCTTGCCTGGCAGAACCGAACGCGCTGAAATGCCGGTGGCGGCTCTTACTTTTGAGCTGCGCTTTGACATCCCTGTCCTCGCGGGAGTGCTCCTCCTCGTAGTGCGTCTGGAGCTGGTAGAACGACTGCAGGTCCTTCAGGCAGAGAGGGCACAGGAACCCTTCCCGCACCTCCACTGGGTCCTCGAAGGGCGGCGGGTAGCCAGACGCCATGGTGCCGGCCGCTGGCGAGCCGCGATCGCTCTCCGGGCTCAGCAGGAGCGGCGGGGCAAAGCAGGGCGCGGCCGCCCCACAGGGCCGAAGCGCCGGGTCGGCATCATCCTTCGCGGCTTTCTGGAAGTGACGCGGGCAGCGGCATCAGGCGGGCGGGCTGACGGCTTCCCCCCACCCCGCTCCACCGCGGCGCCAGAGAGGCTGAGGCCTGCTGGGCCGAGCTGCGATCGCGGAGGCCCGGTCTGGCGCCAGCGGCGCACTAAGCAGGCGCACGTACCCTGCACTCTCCGGGCGCGCTGCTCCCCAGCTCGGCCGCACGGGAGGACGCGCAGGGAAAGCGTCAGGACCGAGCGCTCCCGCCCACCGGCAGAGGGGCGGCCGCTATAGGCCCCCGCCCCGCCCGAGGGTCCGGAGCTCGGGAGCGCGGGCGGGGTTCACCTCGGGCCTGGCAGGGGGCGCGTGTCAGCAGCTACACCAGCAAGGGGCACCCATACGTAGGGCCCCGACTGTCTGGAAGCGGTAAGGGGCGACGGAGGGCGGGGCGAGCACCGAGATATCGATAGGCGGAAAGGGTGGGGACAAGCAGAGCTCATCTGGGGCTGGCGGAAGACGAGGGGCCTAGCTAAGGCGTGCGCTGGCGAGCACAGAACTATGGATGGAGGGCGGGGCGATGGCGGTGGTGTGGGGTCAGGGCTTCCCTTCATGGGGGTGCGGTGGTTGCTCCGGTGTTTTCAGCCACCCTGGAACGGATCCTGTTCCCGGGGCCTGCTGCAGCATCCCGAGGCTTGCAGGTGTGTATGAGAGAGGCTGCGTGCGATCGCGGCGACGGAATCCTGTCAGGAGCGGGGGTCCCGGGGATTTCCGCTGCTTCGAGACATCCCACACCTCGTTACCTCTTGTGCCGGCTGCCGGTGGGTTTGTGCCGCTAGCCGTTACTCCTGAGGGAGCTCGGGAGCGGCGTGGCTAACGGGGACAAGCCCGATGTGCCAAGGCATTCAAAAGAAAGCGTTCCAAAGCTGTGACGCGGGCGCTGTGTTGCTGGCGGAGCCTCAGAGAAGCGGGAACCCACCAGCACCTGGGGAACCGCTGTGTCAGTGGCAGAAGCTTTTCGATAGCCCCTTTGTGGTGTCAGGTTATGTTCAGTCTCAGCTGGCAAAAAACTGCTGCCCCGTGTTCCCTTGTGTGGCGGAAAGAACCGCAGCGTGGAGCCTGCTCCTGCTTCACCTGTTAGAATTACAGGCTTTTGGAGGCATTGTCTTCTGTGACAATGCTATTTACACTTGAGTCCTAGACACTGAGAGTGGTTTTTCACTGCACTTTTATGCTTGGAATTAGGTCCTTTAAAACATTAAAGGGTGGGAGTGTTTTCCAAGGCATGAATTATAACTAGATGCCCAACTTCTCAGGGCTAAAGGATACATGGTGTTCGCAGATGGGTTGAGGGATTTTTACGAGTCATTCTAAATTTTGGTCTCATTCCTGCAGTCTGGCCCTTGTGTGCTGATTGTTACATGCACCTTGTCACATCACCAGTGAATTTTATCTGGTTTGTGTTTATTGTTCCATCATCCGGCAGAAGTATAATGGGAAACCAAAGTCCTAAATGTAAACTGGAGATTTAACCATAGCAGTAAATGCATGTTAGAAACAATCAAACTTTGGTTTGCTGTTAGGAACCATTATGCTCTGGTTTTCAAAACTGTGCAGTCTTGATTCAGTTACGAATAGAGAAACAGACCCTGTGGAAATAGTGTGGCACCCAGTCACAGTCCACTTTCTGTTCAGCAAAACAGACCCAGTTTCACTGGTTGAAAACCAGTAAGGGATTATTATAGGTGTCTCGAGTAAAATTCACACAAGCCAATTAACAAAGAATCAAAATTGATTTATCAAGCAAGCGACAGCAAGCAAAAACAGCGCCGGACGACCGGGGAACTCTTTGCTTCTCCAACGGCACACACCTTACTTCCCCAAAGTTCGTGGTTATATAGCCGCTCGTTTCCGGTGTGCGTGTCTTTTTCTCGTTGTTCTGCGCATGTGGGGCTTGTTGCGGGTGTGTGTGTGTGTTATTTTCTGCCTCCTGGTGGTCGTGAGGCCGCAGTTAGAAGTCATCCTCACACGTCCTCTTCTGACCTCGGTAACGAGCTTATACAACTGTCTGATGCAGACTTAGGCTCATCACACTTTCCCACACAGAAAGTGTTCACAAAATTAAAAATTCCAGGTCAGTCTAAAGCAGTCCAGTTTACACTTCTACAAACATGAATTTTTTTCATCCAGCTAGTTGCAATAGGAAGAGAGGTATTTAGGGACAAATTAAACCTTACTGCAATGCTACAGTGGGAATACAACTGAGAAGGAGGACAGGCAGGCCTGTAGCTGTGGCACAGTCCTGTCAGAAATGTCTTCCAGTTATGTTCATGTGTGTTCTCCAACTTGTAATATCTTCAGTGCCATTTGAAATGTTAAATAATGGAATCTGATCCCAGCACAGGAGAGGTAAATGTAGACTAGAAGTAATTCTTGGTGATGCCCGTCTACTTCTCAAGGAATGCAGGGGGACATTTTTGTACAAGTATGGCTTACTCGCTGTAAAAAATGTGTTCAGTATCTGAAAGTTGTATTGAGTTCAATATAGACTTTGGGGTGGAAGCAAAGTGGAAAATCAGAATGTTCTTCGGAAAATCAGAGTGTTCTTCCTAAACTAAATGGCCAGTTAATTTTGAGTGGTGCTGTATGTAAAATTGGCCTAAATTCACTTTTGTAATTTAATGATAGATTTAAAAAAAATAATTTTGAATCTCCTATCATTGAAAGGGATTAGCATGAAATTCTTCCTACAGCGTTGATTTTAATTTACTTGCAAAAATATTTTTGTTCATTTAGGTGGATGTAAACCAACATTTTCTGTATTTTTCATTTTGGTCGTAGAACTGAATCGAGGAACACAAAGGAGCACATTGCTGTTCTTTTTAACAAAGCTCATACATTCAATGTACTCCAGTTGCTTGGAGTAAACATTTTGATATAAACCAAATCCATTTAAGTATTCTGTGCAGAGAGGACAGAAGCTCCATTTCCATGCCAAACCATGGCATTTCCTATGTTTGCAGACTCCTCAATCAAAACTGGCAGGTGGTGATTTGTAAGAGCTGCAGCTGACAGCTTGTTGAGCCCTGTTTGTCTGATTTGACTATTAACTGCTTCAGCACTTGCAGACCAGTCATCTGCATAAATTTATCTGGCCTTTACTGCTGCTGAAGAATCTGGGATATTGGGTCTGAATGCTGGGGAGTGGCACCACTTGTACATAGGGTAGGTGAATTATAAAGGGCAGTAAGGAAGATTCAGAATTCCTTTGTGTTTGCATTCCATTTAATGTTTTAACTCTGAGATCCATATGCCACAATGTCTAGATTATGTTCAGGGCTCATTTCAGATTTCAAGCACCTCTATATTTGGGTGCTTTCTCCTGTAGCCTCTCTTGTCTTCTATTTCCCCCATAAATTTGTACAGCAACCAGTTCCCTTCTTGAAAGCATCTCTAAAATCAATAAGGAGATACCCTCAACAGTGGATGTTCAATAGTGAATGATTTGTGACTTTTTGCAGGGCTGTGTTGCTGTGTTCTTCAACAGCACCTGCTTGTTTAAAGCTTACTTTTTGTCTTGGCTGCTTTGGCTCAGATAACCTTCCATATAGTTTTACTATACTTTTCATTTGTCTTTGCTTTTCTCTCTCCTCCTCCCCTCTCTTTTTACAATAGCTTCTTCAGACACCTCACACAGTAGCAGCTTCAGAATCAGAAAGGAACTTAGGATGGAAACAAATGCTTCTCTGTAAAAATCAGTTTAAAACAGCAATCATATTTTAGGCAGCCTCTTCAAAGCACGTCACTTTCCCTAGTTTTCTCAGTCATAATCTCACATTTTTTCCTATGCCGATCAGCTACTGAAGTCTCTAGGCTGCATCATACTCAGTTGCATTTAGATAGGATATCCATTATAGAGAGAAGATAGCAATAAAATTGCTTCCTTCAATATGGCAAGTTGAATCCTGGTTTACCTCCATCTGATTTTGCAAGAGTATTTGCTTGATTTATTAAGTCCAGATTTCCCCCCTTTCCAGTTCATGTGAACTGGAGGAAGGTGCAGTGTTACGTTAGCTGTAAATGAATGAGGCTGAAAATAAACTCAAGAGCTGTCTTTGCCTTTTGGCTAGGATTGTTCCATTACATCAGTATCTAACACGCCTTGTCTCTGTCAGGAATCAGTATCATGCTCCAGCATACCAGTGCAATTTGTGATCCAATCAGATTCTGGTTCTTAGGGGAGGCTTTACCCTCCTTCAGCCTGTGCTCCTTCATCTCATGTAAGCAGACAGAGTGAATTGGCAGATAACTGATGAATGTCGCTTTCCTGGTTTCCTTCTTAGGACTTTAAAGCTGCAGGGTTTTCATCAAGGAAAACAAAGGACAAATGTCTTCACAGAGGTATAAAAGTAATCCCAAAGTAGGAAGATAATTCTGTTTTCTCAAGGAACTTTCCCATCAGAAGTCTTTGTGTTCAACCTGAATCCTTCCTCATGACCCTTGTAGGACTGCAGAGTTCATGCTTTTCTTACTGGGAGGGAAGTGGGATTTTATCCACATATCCATTTCCTAAAACCAGAAGGATTCCTCTGTCTGCATCTTCTGTGCGATGTCTCTGTACAGTCTGGAGTTCGCCCAGACTCATCCCTTCTGCAGTGCTTCTCCACAGACCTGATTTTTATCACAGTTATTATTCGTAGCAATGTCCTGACCACTGCTTTGAAAGCGAAGCTGGCTGTTTAATGCTAGCTGAGTGAATTACTAGGCAAGCACTGACTCTACTTCAGCCATGGTGATGATGTCAAATTTTCTCCAACTAATGAGTCATTAAAAGTAGTAATAAAGGGGTTTGTTGGGACCACATGTCCCTTGGAAACACTCGGCACATGCTAATTACAATGGGTTAGCAAAGTGGTCAAGGCTGGTTAGTGTGCGGGAGGGGGCACAGAACAGGAGTTGCAGACAGTTGCAGGAAATGTTGATTGTACAACTTGCTCACATCAGCTTTTCCTTCCACTGGGGGAAAACAAGAAAAAAAAAAAAAGGTTCATTTTGGACATAGTTGTAAAAGTTGTGCTTTAGGAATCAAATTCCCGTGTCACCGTGACTGGTAACATGCCAGTAATGTAAACCTGTGGTAAATAAAGAACTCATCTGTGCATGGTTGGTTTAGTCTCATTGAAAGCTGGAAATATGATTTGCATGACTGGTGCCATGTTAGGGCAAGTGCACAACTTTGGGTTTTCATGCTTCAATCCCTTTCCCACCTTGGCTTTCTTGTAGCAGCCACAGCAGCCTCCGTGTCTTGCAGGAACTGTGATGTATTTTTGCTGTTGCCCACGTTTACCCACTTCATAACTTCTTCTTTCCTGTTCCTCAGTTATTTGGGAAATTTTATAGCAGTGGTGGTAGTCTTGTGTAGTAGTGTTCCCTGAGGTGTGAGCAGCATTCCTTCACTGCTGGAAATAATACGTGAAATGGTATTCTTTAGAGACATCCTTTTTTCCTTATAAAATGAAAAATGAACATTTTAAAAGGCATCCCATACAGAGAATGTGCTGAAGGAATATGGAGTGCATGGAACATTCCCAGCTGCCTCCTCTGAGGATTTCTTCAGCACTTGTGAATTAGAAAGCCCTTGTCAATAGGAGAGCTCTGTATGTCCTGTACATAGGCTGTGTTAAGTGCTGAGCAGCCTGGGGGTGTTAACGTCAGGAAAGCTCACTGAGATGATGGGGTAACTAAACGGTATGGCAAAACTAATTTCTATACCTGAGGAAATGCTCTGAGGCCCTGAGTGAGGAAGCAAACAGTCATATCTAGAAGGAACACCCAAAGCACTAATGTGTCGTTATGGTATTGAGAAGGATGCATGACAGTGGTAAACATACTAATTTGTTTATAAAAACATAGCATTTTAGCGAAATATAGACAAGAAGTGATGCTATGAATAATTCAGAGCACTCAGTAACCCTATACTAATCATAAAACCCTGTTAATCTATTTTTTAGACTTGTGAACAGGAAATCAGACTTCTGGTAGAGTTCCCTGTGAACAAGGTAAGAAGGTTACTATGGATTTAGCCCAGATGCATAACTTTGTGTGTCATACAGGTAGCAGATTTAAAAAGGGAATCTATCTATAGGCAAATCATCCTTCCACTTTAGTAGCAAAGCAGTTTTATATATAAACATGTGCTGACCACCAGCATGCAAGAAGATTGTGCCTAGAAAAATACTCTGATGTCTATATTTATTTAGCTTGGGTTGGGTTTATGTTTTTCACAGCATGTTTGCACAACAGTAAGGACACCCAGAGGTTGATTATTGATGTTTATTGAATGATTCATTTCAAATAAACACTTTTGGGAATCTCACCACAAAAGTAAAAGCATTCATTTCAGAGGAGAGACATCAGAAGTCCTTCTTGGAAGAAGAGGATATCTGCTTGTTTAATTTTTAAATGTCTGAGGAGAAGGTATGATTTCAGGTGGCATGACTCAAGTGCGGACACACTAGGGAGGGAGTTCTGCTACAGGGTGTACACAGTCAGGTTCACAGCTTGCAACTGAGATGCTCTGGGATGCATTAACGCTTTACACTGTGCAGCCTCTTAGGTGAAAATGAGCTTTCCAAGTTCCAAGTCAAACTATAAAGTCAGTCATCTATTCTGTTCAAGTTGGAACAGTTCCTATCTCTGTACTTACTGTCTAGACAGATTGTAGCACACAAGGGTTCAGGTCTCATTAATGTATTGTTTTGAGTTGAAAACCTATTCAGTTTAATTTTGAAACGACTCATGTATGTTCTTTTTTTCTCCCTCTCCATTAATTTACTGATTTCACTGATGTGAGAAGAAACCATATAATTATTCCATTTTAGCAGCATCAGAACAGGCGTTTAATAGTCTGTTTTAGTAATTTGGAAACAGAAAATTTGACACACATAGTGGTATTTTTCTGGGGTCTGGGCCCATAAGGAAATAAGCACTTTCTCTGGAGCAGGTGAGTTGGAGACTCTCAGTACTTGCCTGACCCATGAAACTGTCCCCCTCAGTCCCTTTACTTTAAGTGTGTGACAAAGCCACTAATGCACTGAAAGACGGGCACATAGGTCAGCAGCAGGAGGCAGAAAGGGAGTGAACAGAATTTTTTAGTGATCTGGCAGGTTACTTAACCAATGCAAGGTATACACAATGATTTTCTCATTCTTCTGTTTCACTCTCCTGTGCTGATCTCTTTCCTGCGTGCTGATGTTTTTCTTTGCCAACATTTTCTACTAGATCAAGCAACAAGCTGCCTTTGTTACAGGTGAAGGACTCCTGAAAGTTGCAGGGGCCTGCATCATCTGGACTGTCAAAATTCCAGTGCTTTTTTCCAGGGTGCTGGTGTTTCTCACCATATCGATCATTTAAGTCTACATCATCATTCCAGCCTCTCTTGCTAGGATGCTGATGCTTGTAGATAAGATATCTTCTGCCTGGATGCTGTCTTTTGGATAACTCATTCAAGTAGGTCAGCTGTGAGCTAGGGTTGTCAGCATCCTGTGCCAACAGTGACCTTCTGCCAGGATGCTGCCGCTTTTTCAGCTCCAGAGAGCTGTCAAGGTCATCTTCTATCTCTCTTTTCCCTGGATGCTGCCTTTTCTGGGTGTCTCCATAAGATGTGTGTTCCTCAACATCTCTTTTCCCAGGATGCTGTCTCTTTTCCAGCTCACTCAAGTACTTTTTCCCAAGGTGTTGTCTTTTGGAAAACCAGTCTGGCAGAGGCACATTTGATTCTGTCCATGGAAAAAAATAATGTTAATGAACCCCCATAGTCCTCACTAAGGTAGTTGAAATGGGAATTTGTGGGGTTGTATGGTGCAGGACCATTTTCTGTTGCTCATTATGTCCATTTAATTGCACAGGTAACTGCAAGTGTGGTCTTGAATTTGATCACTCCAGATGGCATCTGTTAAAGCAGTTCTGGTATGTTTTCAGCAAGGATGATTGACATACTAGGAACTAGCTGCAGCCAAATGGAAAGACATGCAGTAATCAAGCCTAATGTGTTGATACAGGTAAATGTGTCAGATTCAGGTAAAGGGAGATGAGTAAAAGATGCTGAGCATCTGGAAGAAATCAACTGCAGAAGCTGCGTATGGTGAAGAGCTGGAAATCAGCATGAGGCATGTCTGAGACACAAGTAGAAGTGGGGGTGTGGACATCTGAAAGCCAGCTCAGTATTTACAGCTACCAGTTATAATGCCATTAGTATCTCATGCTCATTCTTAAGCTCTTTTCAGTATTTCAGGTCTTGGACCAACATAATCAATTTTCAGCATTCATGTGAAGAGGGAAGAAGGCTTTTTCTATGGACAAATGAGCCAGCTCGTTTTTCCACTCTGAAGGAGCTTTGTGCTCCTTGGTGGCAGGCACGTCTGTGCTGATTCTTGCAGTATGATTTGTTTCTGCTGCAGTGACTAGTGGGAGCAGAGCATCTTCAGGCTAGGAGTAGCAGCTTCTGCATTCCCAGCCATGGAAAAGCCCGCCTCTGCTGGGGTGTAGGAACCAGTGGGTTGAGGTAGTCAGGGAATGGTAGCACTCCCACCTCCAAATAGCTGTGGGGTCCACAGCTGGGGAATGTACTTAATGTGTCCTCTTAGAGCTTCCCCAGGGAAGTACTTACCAGACAAGCAAGTTTTCTGTGATGGGCTTCTACCTTTTTATTATGCAGCAATTGCTTAGTGATGGTACAGCATTGCCTAAGCAGGGAGATCTTAGAGAAGAGTGGCTTTTGGGAACTCTGTGTCAATGTGTCACAGCAGATCTCTTATCCTTCCCTTTCCCTTAGAGTAAGATATATATACTTTAGAACCTGGGAACTGTACATTGGATCTAATTATCTCAGGCAAGTACTATGCCAGCAAAACTAGATGAGTGTCCCCAGTATAATACATACCTTTACTAATCTCTCCTTCCTTTTCAGCTTTCTTGAAGACAGACTGGAGAATTAGGCTGTCAGATCTCTGCAGGATATCATCCAGGGGACTTCTTCCCATGTTTTCACTTCCCTCTGGAAAGGGCAGCCTCTCCTTGAGGCAAACACCACACAAGGTCAGGCAGAGGAGCAGCAGTGGCAGCTGGATAGATGGCATTGTGGGGTTGAGGGTTTCTGCAACTTTCATGGGAGAAAGAGCAACAGGGGAAGATGATGAAGCAAACAAACCTAGCAATAACAGCAGTATTTCCAACACTGAAAAAGAAACATGGCACTGCTGTAGGGATTCAAGGTTTATGAGGGTCCTTCCTCAGTTTTGTTACTAACCTCTCTGTTTTATATTCTTCAAAGAATCTATAAATTCTTCACAATTAAAACCAGGCACCTGGTTGTTTTTCTGGGAGAATAAATATGAACATTTTAAACAGTGAGCTTCCTGATGCACACACAGCTCTGAAAACCAGTAATTTTGCTTTGCCTTCTGCCACAAGGCAAAATAATTTCCCTCTTGAGCTGTGTGTTACCTGTTGCCCTGCATGAGTGAGGTACACACACGTGTATCTGCACTAACAATCTCCACCAGGCAATTCCCTTTGCTAAGGATTCAGTTTAAACAATACTGGGATTTGCAGCACTTTCATTCTGCCTCTAGTTAAAGCCCAGCTTTAATAGTCCATTAGTTTTTAATATCTCTTTCTGTGTGTTTAAAGGAGCTGTGTGTCTGTGTATTTGTCAGTATTGTAAGAGCTACACTCAGGGAGATTCCTTGCTTTAGAGAAGCATCTCATGTTTTTTCAGACATAATCATACCCTCCATTACCCCTTGCCAGATAACAAATGTTTTTCTATTTCGTCTAGCTAGCACTGGACTTCCTAATGCACTTATGGATTTATTTTCCAGTAAGCAGAGTTCCGGCAGTCTTTAATACTAGTATAGCTGTCATTGAGCTTAATTTTATCTTCAGAACATAAAAGAATGCACAATCTTATAAAGTTCTAGAAATTTTTAGAATAGAGAATGAGTTTATTACCTCTCTTGGTGGCAGGTTTGTATCACTTCTGATGAAGTCCTTTGATAAAAGCCCTAAGAATATCACATAGGCTATTTGGCTCAGAGCAGTCTTTAGACAGGAAGTTAGAATCAGCTAAAAAGTAAATTATTTGGTAAATTACCTGGTTTGTAGTTTCAGACTTTTGCTTGATGCATCTGCCAAGAGGTTGCTTAGTCCCTTAAAGCTGTTTGCACATCTGAGCTCTAGACTTGCCCTTTTTCTGCTACAGACACACGCAGTATCCAATAGAACTGTTGCTAAGTTCTCTTTGGATAGCTTGTGTCTCTGTTCTTATACTGTACTGCCTCTGGATCCTTTATGCAAATAGCTGTGAGGTAATTTGATGTGATGTGCCCTTTTTCAGGGAGTTTTGCTGATGTTGGAGATCTGCATTTTGAATGCATTTTAAAACTCTGATAGTTATTTGCTGACCTCTGTATACCCATGCTCCAATCCCAGAAATGCTATTTTTTTGTTCTCTAAAGAGATTATATTGAATTGTTGATAACACAGCATAGAGAAAAGGAGGTTTTCTCTTAACTGAGAGAAGATTGTATATCCTCTATTAAGGAAACACTGTGAAGTAAATGCAGAGAGGCAGGCAATTTATTAAGGGAGAAAACCAATGAGAATTTTTAATGGATTATATTTACATAAGTTTATACCACTGGTTCTTATTCTGAATGACCGGTTTTGGTTTACAGTTCTGTATTTTCTTGGCATAGAATTCTGTAAACAGCACATTAGACTATGGGGTGCAAAGCATTAGATACTAAAATATAGTTATGTTGCTGGTAGCGTTTCAAAATGCATTATACTGTTGTAACTAGAAATAAGACTCCTTCTCTTTAAGCTATCTATTTAAGATATTCTTCCACACAGTACTACTAAAACAGACCATGCAGGGGGCACAGATAAAGAGCTAGTGATTCTTTGATAATCTTAGTGATCCTGATGACAATATGAAGGACTAAAACTGAAGTACAGATTACTCATAGTATTGCAGCAATTTGAGACTTTTTTTATTGTTGCTGTATGGAAGGTTTCAGCCAAGTAGAGTTAGTGGTTTTCTGCTTTCCCATTTGCTACCATTGTCATGAAAACAAAGCCACCTTTGTATGTCCCTCTCATCACTGCCATCAAAGTGTTTCAGTTAAAATTTGTAGTCAGCAGTAACTAGTGACAAAACCAAACAACTTGTCGCCATGGCTTGAGAACAGCTTTCTTGGCAGGACACTGGTGTGTTTGCAGCTCTCTAGAGTGCTGTGCCACAGCCTCAGGCAGAAGGCGTCTGGAGGTTACTCTTAAAAGCTCTGCACCTTTTTTTTTTTTTTTTGCTTGTCAGGCTTCTGGGTGTCTGGCCCCTGGTCAAAACAGCAGCAGTAGCTCCAAACTGGCTTCCAGACATTGTAGATGAGTTCCTGGTTACCAGTACAGGTGTTCTATATAGCATAAAAATGCATGCAAATCCCTCATTCCAACAGGTAGGGGCTAGGGATTCCTCTTCTCTTAGGGATACCCACTATGCCGGAATGATTAAGAGTGAATAGGAATGAATCCTATGCTAGGTCAGAAATCCAACACTGTTTCGTGCACTGCTCAAGGATTCCTTTCCCCTAGGAGACAACTCAAAGGGAATGTTTTCTGAGCATTTTGGATCCAAAAGTCAGGCTGAGTAAAATACTGCAGGATGTAATTTGGCTTGTATTCTCATTCATTTTACAACCGTAATTTCATCAAAGAAGTTCCCTTATCTCTTGACAGAAACAGAGTGCCAAAGATTACTCATGGAAGCACAAGAGAGGTCAGTCTCTTTCCATTCTCATTAAAACCTGCTTCTTGACACCTTTGGGCTGAGGACTTTCTTTGGAGAGCAGGGATAAAATCCTGTGTTACAAACTACATCTCTGTGGAAAGCTTCTTAGTAGGTGCAAAGTTATATCCACAGTGCAATGGCTAGGACTTCAGCTAAGCATCTGGCACTTCACTCATTTATTCCTGTTCTATTTTGGGCTGATTTAGTGGCTCTTTAATGCTTTGTTTAAATGGAGAAAGTTAAATTTAAGCACCTCAGAGGGTCTTTTGTCTTACAAACAATAATCTTTTCCTAGTTCACAGCTGGAAAACTGTCTCTGTTTAATATGTTATCTTTTTAGAACTCCTTTTGGTGTTTTTGGCCACATTTTTCCTGTTTCATTTTCCCTGCAGGCGATTTTTTTATTTAAAAGATTTCTGGAGGTTTATTTTAGAAGTGTCAATGTCCTTTCTTCCCACTCACTACACAATTACTCATGACACAGGGTTGAATTCATGGTTAGGAGGGAGAGTTTCTTTCCTCAAATTCCAGAACCATCTTCCAAGCTGTACTTTTCTGTCTGCCGCAAACCCACTGACACCCCAGACTTGCCCAGAGCTTGTCTCAGTACAGGGTTTGGCTCTCAGCACACGTCTGTCTGTTGCTGATTCTAGAATTGCACAGAGGTGTCCAATTATCATACTTCACCCCAAAATACCTAAATATATTTCAGCACCGCTGTGATCCACAACCCCTTTGCCCACCCACTGTTTTTCATCACAGGTGCTTCAAGTCCCTTGAGCTTCTTTATAAGTTCTGTTGGTGAAGTTCCTTATTTTTCTTTACAACATTCTCAAGGGCACCCCAGCTTCTGAAAGGGCTTCCAAATGGAGAAACCATGAGACAGATAACTCCTCAAAACCCAGAGCCAGAGCCTTTTGTGCAAGCTCTGAGGGTTGAGATTTTTGTTCTCCCTCTTCCAGCCTGCATGTTGCTTGGATCGCTGGCTCAGCTTGCTCCCCACAAGTGCAGGAGCCAGATCCTATGCTTGTCTTGAGTACTTGTCCAGCTCAGAGTCAGTGCTCCTAACACTCAGCCTGATGTCTGTCACTGAGCACACAATTCTTGGTCCCTAAAATCTTGAAGGTGAATAATGAGAAAATCTGCTGCTAAGCTGAGCCTGATCTCTGTTTTAAGGAATATAAACACTTGTGTTTTGTGCAGTCAGTCAACTATGACAGCCTGGAGTTAGGCAGAAAGTTCTCCCTGGCAGATTTCTGCATTTTTATGTCTTTCTTGGGACACCTTGATGTGGTCATGGTCAGAAATGGGGAACTGAAGTACATTGCTCTTCCTCAGTATAGTCATCCCTCTAGGAATCATGGAATGTAGTTGTTGTGGAAACTGTTCTTTTCTTGAGCTATAGGATAAAAATATTGTTTTGTGAAATGAATATGCCTCCTGCCATTGTATTTGTTACCAGTTTCACTGAGAGGTGCTGAATGTTTAAGTGCTTTGCTCTGGGTCACAGAGCTGTAGTGGCAGGGTCAGGAAGGGAGACCAGAATCCGTTCACTTTTGTTCCACTCACTTAGCTTTCCCTTATTAAAAGAGCATGTTTTTTTTTGGTAATACGTCACAAGGTGCATCTTTCTCATTTAAAAGGCTGCCTCCATTACATTATTTCTGTGTGCAAGGCTAAGAGAAATATCTCCACCAGCTACTTAAAGCCATTGTCTCTGGGGCTATTGTTTCCAGCATCTCCTCTCTTTAACCAATTTTATCCTTTTGATTATTTGCTGAATTCTGGTTTCTGCAAGGACTGCAGATCTCAGCTGCTCTGTCTGAACTTCCTCTTGTAAATAGTGTTGTTGTAAATAAGGAAGGACTTGTTTGCTAACAGAAATGAGAGGCAAATCAGCTCTTTTGTTTTCTTGGGAAAACCTAACATAACAGCTTATTTATGCCACTCCTCCCACTTCATTCCTTGAATTGAACTAATCAGGAAGAAAATAAAGGAGATGGGTATCAGTAAGAGGTGGACAACTCTATTTCTGTATGATCCTTTCTAAAATGCAGCTTCTCATGCATCGGAATATGTAAATAGTTTCCCCTGCAGGAGGACATACTGTATTTTAGTGAGAGGTAAAATTCCTGCTTCTCCTCATACTGATTTTAATAACATCAGAATGCCAGAGTGGACACAGCCACTATGATCTTTATATAGTCCCTATTATTAGACGAATAGTATAGTTTTGCAAGGCAGGCAAGCTTTCAGGAACACAGACCTTTCTTAATGCTAAGGAGAGGCATTTGTGTCTGAAAGTTTGTTTCTCGGGACTAAAAAAGAACTTGCAATGCCCCAGAATTGTCAGCTTTTTGCATGATAGAAGTGACTATAATAAAAGGTGTATTTTATTAAATATTAATCATTGCTGGGGGCAGGCTTCCAAACAACTTGTATCTGCCTAGTCCTCAAAATTTGTTTGCTAAGTAAATGGGCCTGGATAGTGTTTAGTGGGTTTAATGACACGTGAACTCAGTTTGGAAGTGCAGCTGCTGTAGTCACAGCCAGCACTACCATACATGAGCTGCTTTGTGGCTGACATGCCCAGCGAGAGGAGCTTCACATAGCCAGCAGCACAGCTTGTCACAGCCTAGGTGGCCTGTTGTTATTCATTAAAAACCCAAACTGCTGGGGACTAATAGCACTTTTTTTTTCCATTCATTTTCACTCATTGGTTATATACAATCCAGGAGAGCAAATGAAGGCAACTAGTGTCCTGTGGTCTCTGTTTCTTCCAGCACTGAGCGCCAGCTGTGGTGCTTCTGCTGTTGCCTACTGCAAGCACCTGTGGTGGGAAATACTTGTGTCTGATGTGAGCTCTGAGGCCTCTTGGGGGTAGCTGCTACTTAAAGCCAGGTGAATGAGCTGGCCTAGAGAATGGGCTTGAAATCATGAGGAGCCCTGCTGGCTAATGCTGAACATCACTTGAAACATGACCTGAAAATGGTGACGAACAACAGTTAAGGGGCTCTTTCGAAGATTCTGTAACTTCCAGTTGACACCCTGTTTCTCAGAAATTCCAGAAGAGGCAAAACCTTCTTCTCTACCTGTAAGCCCCAGAGTTCTGTAGTTTTGCAAACACAGACTTGTTGAAGCTTAATGTTTTGAATTTGTTTAAACTAATAGAAAATCCCTCGAGGAAACTTAATGTAGGAAGAGATTAAGTCTTCTGTTTTAAATAATGAATAGGATGAGTATTGAATGAGATGAGAACATTAGTTTCTGTGCGGGAAAGCTCTTAATAGAATTACTGAGTAAATTCCACGTGGAATGCACACAGCTTCTGTCACCAGTGTAAATCCATAAAGGCCAGGGAAGGTTATTAAAGTAGAGGGAAGGGGAAGTATCCCACATAGCATTAGAACTGTTGCCAAAAGTATAACATGTTACTTGTAACAGCTGAATTGTTTAATAGTTTCATGAGGAAGCAAAGCCAAAGCATTATGACAGTAATCCCACATACTGGTTTACTGACAGACTTTTCAATATTAAACAGCATATTATGGAGCCAGAACTTGAGAGACCTAATTGTATACTTAAGAGTCAGTCTAACTCACTGTTCCTTCTGGGATGGTGGCAGGTTGAAGTTAAAGATCTCAATGGATTCACAGTAATGTTTCTTTATTTTGTCGTTATCTCTGGAGTGTTTATGTACGGTCATTTCTAGAGCTTTTTAGTCAGAAGAGCCCTGCAATTTGGGAATAAAGTCGCCATCTTCAGAGAGGTTACCACTGTGCCCTGTCTCTTGTTTCAGACACAGAACAAGGTTTCTCAAACCAAATAATGTCACTTAATAAAACAAGCAAGACCCTGTGCCTCCAAGCACCAAAACACCCCAGCTGCTCAGCCTGTTATTATTTCCCAGCTAATGACAGCACTCAGGAGATTCTTGTTCACTTCCAACAGGGAATTAGTCATTGGACAAAGCAAATTTACAACTTGATGTACCTTGCAAAAATACTGGTTTTAAGCTGGGGCAAATTTCATGATGTAGCAAGAAGACATTCAGGGAAATTTGATTTGGTATTATAGAAATGGTGGTAATTCAGCTTCCTTTTAAGAAGTAAGTCTGATTCATGCTGTCATGTACCTTGCAAAGTTAGTTGGAGGTTTGTAAATAGGAAGTCACTACTTCCCATAGCAATTAAAGGGATAACATGATAGTCTGTTTCCTCTGTTTTGTTTCTTTGCACTTGCTGCTAACACATCCTCATTATGATAGACAAGCCATAACTGGGTGTGAAAGGGAACAAATTTGTGTGAGTGAGAGAAGATCTGATAAGAGATTTAGTGTTTGGTGCATTTGAAAATGCTGCTTTGGAATTTGAAGTCACCAGTCCTCAGCTTGCAGCTAGTTCTCCTATCAGGTTCACTGGGAGCAGCCAGCACAGAGCACATTTAAACCCCCACCTGCTAGTCCCTGCTTGTTCGGAAGTCAAAGGTACAAGGCTCAGAAGCTCCCGAAAGCTTGACATACATAGTGCTTGCCCAACGGTCAAAGACCACTGTGGGAGCCCAAATAAGATGGAGTAAAAGCAGCATGAGAAGTTCCAGAACTGGTCCCTGTGGCTGGCTGTAGAATATCTTCTTGAAATTCAGATGTTTCTATTGCAGCTTTTAAAATGTAAGAATTTTATTTCTTATTGTTGTTTTCGCTTGCTGTAAAAGACAGCTGTTCATCTTTATAAATTATTCAGTAAAGTGACCTCAAGCCTTGCTTTAAGGACGCAGTGCAAATGTGATTTGCCTTCAAGTTGTCCATTTTGGTCTGAAAAGAAAGGGAACTGTGGCCAGTGGCAGGACCGTGCCAGCAAGGCAGCTGCATCAGTGCCTACCTGTACACAGCAGCCAAGAGCAGCTGTTCTTAATGGGGGTGTCACCTGCAATCAGATATAGAGAGGAATTCTGAATAGAGATCTGGTATTACTAACAAAGTTAATCTCAGGTGCCAGTCATATCAGCTTCTCTGGTTGAAACAAGTAACATTTACTTCAAGTGTTCCCCACTGTTATTTCTCTGTACCTGTGACTATGCATATGCACTTTGTGTGTGCTTTTTACTAATGAACTGTTCCTGACATTTTCATGTGGCTTTATTGTTCTGAGTGGTTACTAAGTTATTTGGTCAGCTCATTTCATAAAGAGTTAAATTTGCTTACCCTGTGGTATTCTTCCTGCAGTAAGATTAGTCATTTTGTCTTTTAGGCTACCAGCTTTTAAAGAGTCCCCCAGCACGTCAATGGTCAAGGTCAGAATCCCATTATGGTAAGTACTATAAAGAGGTAGAACTGAAACTGTCCATTCCAAGAGAGTTAGAATGAAGTGCAGTTATGTACATACATCTATATATGCATATATACATACACTTTCATAGACCTACACTTACCAAACATATGTATATACATTTGTGGGTGTGTGAACTAATTGAGCAAATGAGAGGATGCAGTAATTATGTCAGTTGTGTTGAACATAAATATGTTATTTCAAGAGCTTTGGTAGCTGTAGATCATCATCAAACTCATCAGGGCCAGGTTACAGTGGATTTGTAACCTTTGATGCAGTGTTTCAAAGGGACTTGGAAGAAAGAAGACAGTCATTTTATCCTGGCAGGTATTTCTTCCCCTGTGTAAGGACAAACTTATAAGAAAGCTGGTCACTTGGCATTACCAGCAGGATGAAAACAACTGGACATTTTGCTCTTCTGATTCCAGCATGGACCATTTATGGGAAGGTCTTAGCAAACAGTAGTGATACAGTCTACAGTTTCTGGTACTGTCTTTTAATCCCACTGTCTCTGCAAAGTGTGTAGCAAAGAGAATAGTTTGGGCCTTTTTATTTCTTTCACTTGCACTCATCCCTAATGGCACCACTGAGTGTCGAATCTGTTACTTAAAATCCAAGCCTTCACTGTATCAAAGGTATGGATTAGTGACTAGAATCAACTAGGAAATTCTACAGTTTGTACTTGGTTAATCACAAAAGCCACCAGAGATCTAATGCAGTGCTGAAATGTGCACATTATGTAGTGCACAGTAGATCAGCAAGTCTCTTCTTTGGAGGGTTGAGTGAATTACCTGGTTAATGAGGGAACTTCAGAGTCCTCAGTTTAGAACTGTTCCCCTGCCCATCATGCATAGTCGTTTTCTTGAGGCTTGATACACAACAGATACTTTAGGGGGAGTAAGATGATCACTACAACCAGCTGTTCAAGTAAGATGATTTTCCTGTTATGCTACTAGCTACCTAATGACAAAGACCTTTATGTTATTTGCATCTTTATAGCTTTCATAGTCATTGTAATAACAATAGGCTTCTCCACTGGTGCTTAAGGGTTCATTTGAAAGAAACAACACTGAGAATCAATGGGTATTCAGATACCATTTGGGGGCAGAGATTATAATTAAAGCTGTGTGGTAGGCCAGATATTGGAGGCCTTGCACATGCTTTATGGGACAATAAAGACGTGTTCATGTCTGGTGAGGTATATGCTGAGACCAGGAGTAGTACTGACTTTTAGAAGGGTTCTGTGATCTTCTCATGGCTTCTTCACATCTGCCCAGCTGGCACACTCTGCATACCAAGGGAAGCTGAATGAATGAGCATGTAGCACTGAAGTAAAAGTTTCTTGAGTCATTTGATACCTGCTTCTGCTGAGAAGACTGTGAGGCACGGTCTCTGTGCTTCTTAACTCTTCTGTCACCCCATTCCCTGTGGACCTTTTCAGCAGATCCTGAATATGAACAAAGATACATTTTAAAGCAGTTAGAGAATAGTTTGCAGATGCAAACTGCAGCAGCTAGTGTATTTTTATAAGCACCAAGCTGAGAGGCCACATGGTCATTTGGTTAGAAAGGAGTCTGGGAATTGGGACAACTGTATTCTATTTCTGTCTCTCTCAGTGAATTGTCTCTTAATGGTGCATTAACGCAGAATTCCAACTGTAGTTAAAAGTGAGACTTTTCATACTTATTATCTGAAATTAGGTGGACCCTTGAATACTTGAGCTTTGTGTTCCCTATCCACAAATAAGTGATAGTAATATAGTACAGTGACTTTATATGCTTGTGACGTGCTTTGAAAGTCTCAGATCATGACAAAAGAAGTCAAAAGTGTCGCTAATAGTTGGGTTGGAGTTTTTTTAGGAAGCAGGTAGAATTCACCAAGCCCAGTGGGCCTGGCATGCAAATTTAAGTCAAGAAAATGGTAAGTAGAAAAGTTGTGTTTGATTGGACTCCAGTAAAGCTTTGGTGTGACTGTTTGTAGTATGAATACTTTTCTTGGCCCACAAATGATGATGTTATTGCCTATCCTGTTAAATGAGCAATTTCACATGATTTTTTCTACAAACCAATAATAAGCAGTTTTCTCCTCCAGATGTCTTTATTTCCTTGTCTGTAGCTGTAACCAGATTTGAAACATTCTGTGTTGGCACCTGTATGGTGTGATGGAATTTTTGAATGCATTCCTGGAATGACTAGTGATGGTCTTCATATCCTTGAACGCAGATATAGCTATAATGTATTAGTGATTTTCAGCTTGTGGTACAAGACAATGCAGGGTTTAGAACAACTTCGAAGGGAAAAGTCATTAATTAAAGCAGTCCCTTTGTTAAATTTGCTCTGTGATGACCTGTAGGTCACCTGGAAGATGCTTGTAGATCTAGAAACTGTTACAAAAGAAGTAAAGCAACTATAAAAAGTAAAAAAATATTCATAGAAGTTTTTTAGACCTTCATTTCCATGACTGATTCAGAGGCATCATGGGAGATGTGGACTTAAAGCATTTCATAGCACTACATCTTTGTAGCTATTATTAAAAAATGTGAGCCACCATTTTGGTATTTGAAATGGCTTATCAAGAACAAGTTGCTGATAGACTTTTTAAAATACTTTCTGGAAGATCTCAGCAATAACCTGTAATTCTTTCTGAGCCTCCGCAGCTCATCTTGAGTGAGCGAAGCTCAACTCTTACTGCATGGAGAAAAGATGGAAATGCCAAGGATTGCCTGATAAACAGGTAGTGCCATTGATCACCAGCTGTACTTTATAAACACAGTACCTTTGTCATTTGAATAACAAATGATCTCTAAGCCAACACCACAGTAAATCTTATTGACCTTTTACAACTACTTGTGCTTTATTGAAAAGCAGTAACTGCATCTTCATTAGAATCACTTTCAGTTCTGTATGATGCGAGGTACTGAGCAAAGTATGTATAAATACATACTTGCATAGGAAGGAAGAAGGCATGTAGCAGTTTACTTAAAGGTACATAGATAGCACTTGTCAGTACAGCCTGTTAAGGAGGAACCCAAAAACAGTGCTAAACTTATACCCACATCTGTGAGTGTGTTGCACAGTTCAGCTGAAACTGGGTTATATTAAGCATCCCTCATCTCCAGCAGAAGTTTGCTTCTGTCAGTGATGGGAACCTCTGAGGTAAACCAGTATCTAATCACACAGTAAATCATAGCAGACTTAAATTGCAAATTTATTAAGTCTTACTGTCTGGTACTTGCAGACCACTTAATGACAAGGTCAGTGATGGGAATGTAGTAGAGAGTTTGGGGACCTCGCAAAGTAAACCAGCATCTGATCATACAATAAATCATGGCTTATTTGGGCTTCCTGCTTCAGAATTGTGACTACATGGTGTTATTGTTTGGACCTTCCTATTATAATACTTTAGCAGTGTGCAGGACTACAACAGCTTTGTTACCACTAATTTCTATTGTTCAGAGTTTGCAACTGCCTGGCAAATGGACAGCATAAAAAAAATAAAACCAGATTAATGACCATAAATTGACAGTTATGTCATGAAACTTTCAAAGGTTTATCTTTGCCATCTAGATACAGATGAAGTAGCCAGGTTTGCTGAAGTACTCATTGTCTTGGCACTTTTGTCTTTTGAAGATCTGACAATGTCAGCCTCTAGGTGCCAGGTATATCTGAACAATGTTCCCCTCTTTCTGGGGGTGAGAGTGAAAACAGAGTCCTGTTAAAGCATGTGAATTAGCTTCAGTTCTTGAGGAAGTACAGAACTAGAGTTAGTTCGTGATTTTATCAGTTTAGCTGCTATCTCCATGAAACTCAAGTGAAAAGATCAAGTTAAATGAGTGATGTTGTATTATCTTGTTTGATATTGCTAAAGGTTGCTAAAGGTCTTTGGTTATTTAGTGTTTTTCTGCTTCAGAAAACATGTTAATGTCCTTGATCACATCTGTGCCTCAAAGGCACTGAGATAAACAGATGACTCATGAAGCGACTGCCTATTATTTTTTCTGCAAAACAGGAGCTAAAAAATGAAATTGACATTTAGTCTGAAAAGAAAGTTTTGTTATAGTGTTGCTGATAAACTAACAGTTTTGTGAATTTTTGAAGATTCTAGGAGAAGGTTCCTCACAAAGAAATCTCATTGAAGCATGTTCAGTGGATGCTACAGCAGTTGGTAAATCTTCTATTTTAAATTGGCACCAGCAATGTTTGGTAGCCTAGGAGAACCAAATTTCACCCTGTCAAAATTCCCTTGATTTCAGGTTTAAGGTTGAATCAGAGTTGGAGTTGAGGCAATAATTTCAATGCAGTTGTAGTATGGATGAATTTACCTAATTTTTTTAAAAAATTATGATATACGAATAAATAGGGTGATATTCGAAGATTAGGGGGGTTGGTTTGGGTGTTTTGTTTTGGTTTTTGCTTATGACTAGGAAATAGTCTATTAATACTTTCTGGGCCAGTCAAGTGAATTTTCTGTCATCGACAACAGCAACTCCTCTGTTTATTGGCATTTCTTTCCAGAATCTGGTAACCAGATCACAGTCATCAGGCAAGACCATTAAGGAGGTGTTAAAAACTGATTATTAGGTTCATCCAAATAGTAATAATTCAATCTCAATAAAACTCTGAGAAATTAATAAGATGCAAAATAAAATGGCAGTCAAATGTGAATTTAACCAACCTTACCACTTAAAACATGTTTTACAGATTACTGCTGAAAGGACACTCTTCATGAGTGTGTGCAGTGTCACACAGATCTTCTTACCAAGCAAAGGGATTCAGCAATCTTTGGCGTTTTGTTGTAGCACAGCTCCTGCCTGGTAGGGCAGTCAGATTGCATCTCCGTTCACACAGGCTCAACCTGAGACTTGTGAATGTGTATTTAATGCTTAATCACTGAGCACTTAACCACAGCTACCACTTAAAAAGAACTACCAAAATAAATGTACTTAGCATGGTTTTGGGAATACTAAGACAATTTGCTGTAATTTACGGTTTATAATTTCAAATTATCAAAATATTTGCCAAATATGTCACCGTACATGGAAACTGAGGATTAATATTTGGTTCGTTCTCTCAAGAGTAAATGTCCCTTTTACCTGCATTACTCTAGACCAGCCTTGCAGTTTCTGCTCTGCAGTGGTACTTAGACAAACATCCAGGAGTAGGAATCTGCATGGACAGCCAATCTATATGCCTGTACTACACCAGCCTCCAGTCAGGGGGATCAGCACAGCTGAATGAAAGCATCAGCCTTAGTCTTGTGCTGCCTGTCTCAAGGAATGGGGGGTGTGAGCTGCATAGAAGTGTATTTATACAAATGTTTGTTGTGAGTGGAAAACAGCTCTTATCACTTCTGTCCTGTTCTAATGGATAGCACACTATGACCATCTTAATGTTCACTCCTTTCAGGACCTGATTACTTCTGCATAATATATTCATTTGAGGATTTAATTTGCTTTTAGATTCCAGTGATGGGAGCAGCATTTCTGAAGTCACCTTCCAGAGACACTTAGGTTTCAGCCTTCTCAAATGTTAGCACAATAATGGTTTTCTGCCCATAAAGATGAAAGGGGCTTTTACAGGTCTCTGCAACTAATCTATAGAGCTATTGTGAAGTGTCCATACATGAGGATATTCTGTAAGGTCTGTAAGGATATTCTCCAGGGTCTTTGCAGATGCTTCTAACTGAGCAAAGTGACTGGGCCTCCACTTCTTCATCTCAATTCAGTGGCAATCCTCCTGGTTTTCAGGCTTGAATTCTTCCAAGTCTTATTTTTTATTCCAGCAGTGTTGACACAAGCCCTGCAGCCTGTCTAGCAGCAGGGACAGAGCAAAATAACATGCACTTTCTGCTTTTAAATTCAGAGACTTACACATCCAACTAACGAAAAACAATCAATGACTATTTAGGTGTTTCTGCCTGAACAAGATGTCTTTAAATTAAGTCTTGCTACTTCTCATACAAGACTTGAAAATAAGAGCACTCCGACTTCCCAGTTTAGCCACTAAACATCAATTTAGCCACTAAAGAAGGAAGTTTTATTGGGTTGTTTGGCCAGGTGGCAGGCCTTGTATTTCCACCAGGGTTCTTTGTCAGGAAAGTGTTTTTCCTTAGGGTATCTGTCACAGTGAACAAACTACCTTTAGGGAGCATAGGGACTGAGAAGAAAATGAAAATACTCTATTTATGACCTTGTAATTAAGCAGCAGTTAATGATAATTCTCAGATTACTATATTGGTTCAAGGAGCTCATTAGTTTTACAACTAATTGCTGGTGCAAGGGACAGAGCAGTCACACAGCTGGAGGCATAGGGAGGGCAGAATTGGGGCAGCCTGGTTTTAAACCAGCATCAACTGGGTCACTATTAAGCACAGTCAGATCTAATTGCAAGTAATTGCAGAAAAATATAGTCTCATTCCTGTT